>CAWUFW010004238.1:0-145000 GCA_963921515.1 Calotriton arnoldi
GAAGATGCTGGACACTAAACATATAAAATTACTATTCCCACTCCAGTCAAAATTAAGTCAGGGAAGGTGCTGGATATTAAACATATATAAATTACTATTCCCACTCCAGTAAATATTAACTCAGGGAAGGTGCTGGACACTAAGGGGCTCATTACGATGGCGGGCGGAAGCACAACCGCCGTGCTGGCGGATGCAAAAACCACCAGTTACCGCCGGCACGCAGCAGTCCACACGCCCGCCCAATTACGATGCGAAAAGTAGGCCAAACACCGCCGGCAAGCCAGCAACACCGTCCGCCATCAAAGTGCGCCCGTACATGTAGCGGCGCAGCCCAACTGACACACACCGTCCGACGAAACACGTCCCGCCCGGCGCATAAATTACGATGCCGCAAACAAACGGCTCCCACGGCCAAGAGATACCGTACGACAAACCGAAGCGGTAACACGGACGCCGAGCACGGACAACGAAGAAGCGGCTCCCCGAGCATGAATCCAGCACTGCAGGCACTCCCCATGCTCCTGCTGATGCACCACCAAGGACGCAACGTACCGCGGAGACGCAGGTAGGCACACACACAACAAGTGCACGCAAACAGCGCACACAGTGCAAGGGCGGAAAAGCGGACAACCCCCACCAGCGCGTGTACACTACACATCCACCATCGCATCCACATATGACACACAGGCCAAATCGTAACATCGCAGAACACATGTGTACACACCACCTGGGACTAGGAACCAACCACCCCGTCACGGCCCCAAAGCGCCGATGACGCCGCCACACATGCGCACAACGCAGAGGCCAACCGCAGCGCCATGCATGCGTCGCACACAGACACAGGGACACAACCAAGCAGCACACACATCAGCCCCACCCCGAACGCACATGACACGTGACAGGCCGGCCACAGACATGTCCCCAACGCCCAATTCACGGACAACACCCAACGCCACACAACCGACGCACACATATCAGTGAAGACACGCAACAGCAGGACACACCCCAGTGTAACAAACATGGCGTAGCACACAGCGGCGGCAACACCAACTAGGAGAAGCAGGGCTCCTTCGGGAAGAGGAACGCCAGTACCACACAGAAACACCCATACCACCCTGCACATATGAACAAGACATATAAAACGGAACACCAAAGAGCCCGGGACCGACAACAGGTGGCCCAAGAATAACATTCACACACAAGGCCCAACGCAGAGCGGAAAGGCAGCCTGCCGCCCACACAAGGGAGAGCAGACAGCACTGAATGACCTTCCATTCCAACTCCGAAACCACAGCCCTACGACAGAAGCCGGTGAATACAGCCATTGTCCAAGAATAGACCAACACAGGCATGCCGAGGAGACCGACCACAGGGCAGATAGCGCATATCACAGAAGCACACAACGGACGGGGAAGAAAGAAGAAAACACTCCCCCATGTCGGCCACATGCAAGTTAATTGGAAGGAGTCACACAGCACTGACCTTGAACTGTCTGAGAAGCATGTGGGAAGAGGGCCCGTGTCCTCCAAACAAGCCAACAGAACACAAGTCCTGTCTCCCTACGACTACACAGAGCTCACAGCAACCCCGGAGCGTGCACATTGCAGACTGCACACACAGCCGGAGCACGCCACCTCAACGAACCGCTGCGAAATGGCAACCGCAACACACCTACCCAACTACGCCGAACAGCTCAAGCTGTACAAAACCAACCTGTGCCATACATTGGGATGCGATCTCCTGTCCCTGCTGAACGTAAGTTACCGACTGACTTACCGCATCACATTGTTCAGCTGCGTCATGCCCGTCTTCTACTGTCGGAGGTGTCCCTACCAGCATCCCGTCGAGATATGCCTCTCCAACCCGGCATGTCTGAAGGCGGACCTGCTACCACTACTCCTCCCTCTGGACGCACACGACCGGGCCTGCTCTGCCTATGGGGGCATGGCGTATGTGGCCAACATCGCACCCGCACTGAAATGGGACCACTGTGCCTCCACACGACGGATCATCGATAACAGCTACATCGAATGTCACCCAGCATGCCCCATCATGGTCCTCCAAGGGACAACCTACGAACAACACCTTGACAGCCACCATCCGCTTCATTGGCTGGCAAACATGTACACCACCAATGACATGGAAGCCCTGCTGGACGGCATCGCATACCTGACAACCTGTAAATACGTCGGACCACAACGCAGGTTCCCCGAGTGACCTATGATGTCCAGCCCCGCACCCATGCTTAGCTTCCGCACGGACTGGCCAGTCACCACCACAACAGCCATACCAAACGACCGGCAACTGTAACCACACCATCAACGACATCGCCATGACATCGGATATGACCGGGACATGCACACTGTTCCCCATCACATCCAGGAACACCGCATGCATCGTGGGAGGCAGTGGCATGGGCTCTGTGTATCGCACCCACATGGACGGAACTGCACGAACAACCAGGACACGACATGGATCCAGCGCCCATGGACACACACACCGCTCAGTGGACATGAATAGGTCGCCTGGAGTCTGTGGGTGCTGCACCCCTCCCACCCCCGCCCCGGGAATCCCATACCAGGACCTTTGCATGGACGACAAGTGCATACAACAACAACACGACCCCAGTGACTGTGACATGTCCAGTAACCACCACAGTGCAACAACAAGTGGCACGCCGCTGCATGCACGCAAGCACATGCCCTGATGTCATCTCACATGCACGCGTGCATGAGGAACAACCGCAGCAAACCTGTCACATGGAACTGAGATGGACTGTGCCCATGATGCCAAGCGGTCTGGTAGGCTACATGTATACCGTCTGTGTCAAAGTCCGCAGCTCCGCAGCTATACGTAAATGTACATTAGCACAGCCTTGGCCAAGCAGATGTCACTCTGAAGCCCACATCCCACATGCAACAGCCAATCACATGTAACCCCACACCCTATCCCATTTGCAATCATGCTCAGTATATCCTCAACATGTATTCCGCTGCCAGTAGTGTCCACTATACTGCATCACAGAGGACAGAAGACTCAATATAATGTTTGAAACCAAAACTGTCTCCGCTGACTCATTTCACAAGTACGAATGAGAGAGGATGAGAGTATGTGAAGTACACGGCAGTCGTGACATGACCATGTAGTCCACTGGTATTGGATGTCAACGCAAATGAGTAGCACTACTGTGGAAGACACACATGTGTCGTGTGAAGTCGTATGGACGCAGTGCTCAGGTGGGTGGGTGCGACGGGTAGATGCGCACATGCCAAGTTGGAGCACGCCGTGTCGGGAGGGGTCATGAACAGTACACCACCGCTTCCCTGGGCATTGTGAGAGGACACCTGTCGGGGGGAGTGAACACGTGTGTGCACAGCAGCCGGGCACACGTACAAAGCGGTACCAGGCGCACCTCAGCCCACCCTCTGTGGACAAGCTGGATCCTGTTGTGCGCCCGCCATGCCCCTTGACAAGGCACACACAGCCCCAGTCGACCAGGTGTAACCCCAACATAGTCAATCCGCACAGGCGATACAGGGCACGGGATGGCAGTGGAGCATGGTGTGTGAGAGGTCTCCTCGCGCTCCTCCTGGTCATATCACGCAGGCAATAGAACCTCAACGTCTAGCATGGCACAAGTCAAATGGAAGTGTAGGGGGACGCACCACAGCACGAGCAGCACTGACGTCACGGGAGGTGGCTCGCACCATCCCATCCATTGCCCATCATACCAACCACGCCACATGCCATTGCGACTAAGTGCAAGCGCGTGCGCCACCACCCCCGAGCCCTCCCCAGAGAGGCCAAAGAGTGAATGTGTGGGCCATCAGTCACAGACGGACGTGGCCTGGCCGCAAGGGCAGCCACAGCCACTGGGTGTCGCAGGTGGCGGATCCGGAAGGCGAAGACTGTGATGCATAGTCCATGCAGGCCGGGTCTCCATTTGGGGCACCACGCAGGTGGACGGCGTCCCGCAACACATCATACCCTGAGACAGCCCACTCGTGCGACTGGACCCACACATACACTCCTTGCCCTCTCTGGTGCGAGCTTGGGGCTGCCTGTGCAAGCGCTAGCCTCGCAGGTGAGCATGCATATTGGGGGAGCGAGGGGAGGACATGTAGGGCTGGGGCGAAGATGACTGTATCACTGTCAGTTAGTACAAGGGATGACCCAGATGTGGAAAGGAAGAGACGTGTCCCGTGTGTACTGCAACTAGTCGCCAATCCAACTACCCCCCATGTCCGGAATGTAAGCCCGCACCTAGGCCCGCCCATCCGCCACATCGAACATACCACCAGCACGACAACCTTCCCATTCGAAACACTGACTGGGGGTGGCGACCAGTGTACAATCATGTGTAGCCTACCCACGCGTACATGTGGGCCCTCCATGATCCATGTCACCTGCGGCAAAGTCATGACATGCGCAATGAGGGAAGTGAGGAGAGCTGCCCGCCCCACGCGCAGAAGGTGCATCAGCTCCACAGACCCAGCAGCGAGTCCAGCAGGGGTCACATGTGCAGGGGCAGCTGTGCCTGGTGTGAAGGCACATGCATATAGACAGCACATCGACCAATGTGTAGTCTGCCCACATCTACAGTCCATCATCATGCGGACATAGGAATTGAACACAGGGCAACACATCTTAGTGGGTGCACCCACCGTGACCAACAATGCGCAATCATCGACGTACCCGCCCTGTGCATGGCCCCCCACCCAACGGAGGCACATCCAGTGCCACCATCCCACACACACAAGCCTTCCACGGAACATGCTGTGTCCAATGGTCAGTACAGAGTCAGCGCCCATCTGGTGGATCCTGAACAGGAGACACATGCACACACATGCCAGCTCCCACTATGTACGACTGCCACCTGGCACGTGCAATGTAACCTCTCACCTGTGACGTGTGACTGCAAGCACACAGCCGTCTTGGCATGGGGCTGTCAATGTGGACACCTGTCAATGTTTCGGGAGGTGTGATCCGTACAGTGCTGTACATAGGGTGCAGTGCTGACACCTACTACTGTCTCATATCCCCTCGTGCCACAGGTCCCACTTGTTTTGGCCGCTCAGCCTGTGCCCACATCGTCGTCGTCGTGTGCCATACTCATCCAGCCGCGGAAGCAGTTCCATGCTCAGCAGACATTCATGTTGCCGTGGCGTTGCCGCTTGACGGATATGCAGTCAGTCCCCATCAGCACGCCCGCAAGTCATTGGGGCCTAGATCCCCATGTGCATGCACATGGCAGTGGTTTGTATCACTAGCCATTGCCATTGTTGGGAGACCTGTGTAAGTGTATTGTGGCCGTGCCGTCCCAGCTTGACAGCTGGGCTGTGGCTCATGTGCTTGCTCAGTCATGTCAGTGATGTGTATGCGAAATTGCTATGTGTCGTGTTGCTTTGACATGTGTCCTCTGCCATTGTCCCTAGGCGGAGACCGAACATTGACCGCCCATACCAATTGCTGGCGGACATGGACGATACAGAGGTTATTAGGAAGTTTCGGCTGGACAGGCCAACCCTGCATCGACTGTGTGCCATGTTAGAACCCCATCTCCGTCCCCGCAGGGTGTATCCGACTGCTGTCACCCCCACGGCTAAGGTGATGGCCGCCATGCATTTCTTCGCCACTGGGTCATTCCAGCACACAGTGGGCATTGGAGGAGGGATGTCCCAGCCCATGTTCAGCAAGGTGCTGAGGGATGTACTGGCAGCCATGATGCTGTACCGAAACAGGTACATCCGCTTCCCCAGGGCTCGTGAATTGGCGGCAGTGAAGGGTGCATTCTATGCCCTTGGCAGAATCCCACACGTCGTTGGAGCCATTGACTGCACACATGTCGGCCTTGTTCCACCACAGGCCACTGAGCACCTGTACCGCAACAGGAAGCACACGCACTCCCTGAATGTGCAAGTGGTGTGCCTTGCGGACATGGTGATCACCCACGTGTGTGCAAAGTTCCCAGGCTCGGCCCATGACGCACACATAATGCGCAACAGCATCTTGCCACGACTGATGTCCAATATGCAACAGGATCGTGCCTGTATTGTCGGTGAGTATGTGGAGTGGTGTAGCGTGCTGGTTGTGCGATGCTGTCCCCTGTCCAGTTGGAATTGCAACGGTTCTCTGTGTCCCTCACACCCAGGTGACTCTGCGTATCCGAATGGGGCATGGCTGCTCAGTCCATTGAGGAATCCTCGCACCCCAGCAGACGATCGCTACAATGAGGCACATGGGAGGACCAGACGTGTGGTCGAGCGTACCTTTGGCCTCCTCAAGTCCAGGTTCAGGTGCCTGGACCGCACCGGGGGTGCGCTGGCGTACTCCCCACAGAAGGTGTGCCAGATAGTGGTGGCGTGCTGCATGCTGCACAATCTGGCCATTCGGAAGCAGATCCCCCTCATCGTGGATGACGGAGATCAACCAGGGCCCCAGCCCGCAGACCAGGACAGCTCGAGTGAGGAGGACAGCGGAGAGGAGGAAGCTGGTAATGTGCGGCAGCAGCTCATCGCCCGCTACTTCACTTGACGGTGAGTGTCCATGTACGACGGCTGATGTGGCTGTATCTGTGCAGGTGTGTGTGTGCTGTGTCAGGGTGGCCGTTTGTTCACTGCGTGCTGTGTGTCAACGCTCCATGGCCAGGGTAGTATGCCACTGTTGGTGGCTGTGGCATTGTGCCCTATTGCTCTGTGCGATGTGTGTACATTGCTTGTAGTTGTTGACATGTACTGTGTGATGGGTGTGTGACACACTCATTGAATGTGCTCCTGTTCTGTCTCCCACCCCTAGGTCCCTACAGGCCCTCCGGATTCAATTGCCATGCCACGCATCAGGTGCCTTTCCGCCCAAGGTGGCCGTTGTATTCCGTACAATTAAAACACAGGGCACAAACAGCAGTTAGTGAAAAAGGTGCATTTATTACTAACTGTGACATGTGATTGTGTGTAAGGTGATGACAAAAGTGGTGCGTGCAGTGACAATGAGCTGTCGGTCATGGCTGCGTGATGATCAGGGTGTACCCACTGGTTCTATGTCCATAGTCCAACACACACATGCCATCCAGATGGCTGTGTGGAGTGGGATCGTAGTCCAAGTCAATGCAGTGGCTGGTCAAGGAAGGCTGGCGGAAGGCTGGCTGGCTGCCTCACTTGCGTCTGGAGCGTGCGAAGTCCTCCCGGGAGATCTGTTTCCTCTTCGGACGGCCCCTTCCACGTTTGCGAGGGGGTGCCTGCTTGCGACATGCTGGTGGTTGAGGTGTGATCACTGGCTGTGGACGCAGGGGAACTGGACACTGCTGCTCCACCCTGCGCCCCGGCAGGTGGTGGCGGAGGGGAGCTGCTGTCCCTGGCTGTGACCTCACCGCCACCACCAGCTGTCCCATGAGGTCCACGATTTGGCCCATACGGGCGTCCATGGACCTCAGCACCCCCAGCACCTCACGCGTGTCTGAAGCAGACCGGACCCATTGTCCTTGGGCCTCTTCATAGGCCCCAAGGACTCTGGCCATGTGAGGCAGGGCATGGCTCCCAGGGGAGGCTGGCGTTTCCCTGACCCTGCTCCTCCTACCAGTCCTGCTGCCACCGGCCTGCCCACTAGCCACATTGCTCACCACGGTCCTCGCTGTGGCTCCCAGGGTGGATCCAGTCGTCCGGGCCACCACCTGCGCTGGGGCTGGTGCCAGCGAAGACGTGGCGGTGGTGGCGGCGGTGGTGGTCGGTGCGGCGATGGTGGCGGTTGCGGCAGTGGTAGTGGCCACAATGACCGTGGGTGTGGCCGCAACGACAGTGGCAGCAGGGGGCTGGGAATGTTCAGCAGCCCTGGATGATGGGTTGGTGGGTAGGAGGGGTCCTGGGGAGCGGCTGGGCCCTGCCACACCAGATGGGCCTGCTTGGTTGTCCGTGTCCGAAGAGGAGGACAGATCCTCCAGATCCGTGTGTCCTCGTTGGGGGCTTGTAGGCTGGCTGTGCTGGCTGCTGGCTCCATCCCCAGCATCCAGCAGTTCGTCACCTGTGGAGAGAATGAGATTTGTTATTGTGTTGCACCTGGCGAAGTATGTATTTGTCGTCTGACATTGACAGTTCGTGCAATCTCGTACATGGGTTTCCCGGAGGCGTGTGTGTGGCTGTAGCATCTGTAGTTGTGTGTGCTTGGCAATGGGACTGTGTGCTGTGCACATGTGGCATGGGACGGATTGGCCATGCCGATGGGTGTGTTGCTGTGCCCCTACTTATTGTGACTCTGGTGTATGCGGGCTCCTGGCCCATCCTGGGTCTGGTTTGTACTTTGCTTTTGGGGTTCAAATGGAACGCTTAGGAACGCATATGGCAACATGGGGGCTATGCCCCAGATTCGCATTTGGGAGGGGATATGCTTTTGGGGTTCAAATGGAACGCTTAGGAACGCATATGGCAACATGGGGGCTATGCCCCAGATTCACATTTGGGAGGGGATATGCTTTTGGGGTTCAAATGGAACGCTTAGGAACGCATATGGCAACATGGGGGCTATGCCCCAGATTCGCATTTGGGAGGGGATATGCTTTTGGGGTTCAAATGGAACGCTTAGGAACGCATATGGCAACATGGGGGCTATGCCTCAGATTCGCATTTGGGAGGGGATATGCTTTTGGGGTTCAAATGGAACGCTTAGGAACGCATATGGCAACATGGGGGCCATGCCCCAGATTCGCATTTGGGAGGGAATATGCTTTTGGGGTACATGCTGTGAGCCATGGGTGCCGAACGTGACATGTGTTGTGGCAGCATGACAGTGCATGGTTTGAGGTGTGTGCATGCTTGACATGGCCTGCATATTTGCTGTCTGTTGTGATTACTGGACATGGCATTGGACGCATCGTTATGAGTGAGTGATGGTTGTGTGCCAGCCAACGTATTGCAGTTGTCCCATCTCCTTGGTGTGCGTGCTGCCCTGTGCCATGTGCATCACTGCAGTGCTCGGGGGTGTGGCCCATGTTGTGTGTTGTTGCTCACAGTGTGTCGTGCACTTCATTGACTTCTGGCACATGGTTGGTCATGGGCATGTATCTTAGCGTGACTGCTGTATGTGTGGCAGCTGTGCGGATGACATGCCTTTCATGAGACTGGGGCTGACGGATGGGATGGATGGTATGTTGTTTGTGCATGGTGTGTCTGTGTGTTTGATGGGTTCAGTGGTGTTCGTGTGCATTTATGTTGTTCCGCTCTGTTGCGTCTAGTGTTGTTTGTCTTACATAGGCGTAGTTGTGGGGTGTGTGGTTGACAGGCAGTTGGGGCTACATGGACAGGACTTCAATGGTGTTTCGGTTGTGTGTGATGAGTTGCACAGTGGCTGCCGTGTGGTACTATATTCAGTGTGGCTTGTGCATGCAGACGTGGCTCCTTGGGTGTTGCTGTGTCTGTGATGGGTCATGTGAGGTGTGAGTCTGTGGTTCATGTCCGTGTGCACATTGTTCACTTGTTCGTGACGGTGGGCGGTGCTGCGTGTTCGTCTGCTACGTGACATGTCCCATGTGTTGGTCGTGTTATGGTCCTCATGCCTCCAGTAATCCAGCCCTGTCCAGTTTCCCACCTGCAAGTTGTTCGTGCGTGCACTGTACTGGATGCCACATGGCTCTAAGCGGGGGTGCTCCATGTTGCAGGTCTGTGGGGGTGGGAGGGTGTTGTGGGTCGTGGGGGTGGCTGGATACCCACTGACACCGATTGCTGTGGGCCGTGATGTCTGCCTTTCGGCTGTCGTTGTGCACTGCGGTGGCTGACACGTGGCTGTGGGGTGTGGGGGATGCTCCTCCTTGCTGTGCTGTGGGACTGGGGCCTGGTGTGTGTTGTACTTGGGCTGTCCACCCTCCCACCCACTGCACTTTGTGTTCCTGCCACTTACCTGTTACTTGTCGGTTAGTGCAGCTGTGGCGGACACATGGGTGTGGTGGGTGCTCGTTGTGGCGCTTCTGGCATATTTGGGGACCTGTTGGTGGTTACGTGGCTGGCTTAGTGTACACATGTCCCCACGCATCTTACAGTTGTTCGGTTTGGGCTGTGTGTGGTAGTGTCTGTTGCATGTGTGTGTGATGTGTTGTGTATTGTGTGCTGGACATGGGGGTGTTTGTCCCTGGGAGCTGTGGCATGGTGGTAGTGCATGTGAGTACATAGCGGTGTGCTGGTATACATTAGTTTGTACTTACCAGCCTCCACTCCCCCTGCTAATCCGGCGAGGATCTCCGGATGTATTACGACTCGCACCTTCTCCTCCCACGCTTTGAAGGTCTTAAAGAGCGCGGGATTCCCTCCGCCAGTGACGGCAGCCAGCTCTCTGTTTTTGCCCTCCTTCTTCTTGACCAGGCTCTTTACGTCATTCCAACGTTTGTTGATCTCGACTCTGTTCCTGGGCAGGGTCCCGACTGCCTTGACCTGGTCTACGATCCGGTTCCACATTCTGTTTCTGGTGGCTAGTGGTGTGTGCTGGACCATGTTCCCATAGATTTGTGGGTACACCTTGATGATCTCGTCGACCATGACCGTCAGCTCCATGGGCGTGAACTTGGGCATTCTTTGTGGTGCCATGATGTTTGTGGTGCTGGTGCGGTGTGTGTTGTGTAATGTGCAGGGGGTTTGTGGTGCCGGTGTTTGGTGGTGGTGGTGGTGGTGGTGGTGTTTGGTGGTGGTGGTGGTGGTGGTTGTGATGTGTGCGTTTCTGTGGTGTGCTGCTGTCCTTGCTGTGTCACTGTGTCCTCTCCTCTCCTCTCTGGTTTGCAATGTAGCAAGGGGTTGTGGTCTGTGGGAGTGCTGCTTTTGTACTCACCTATGTGGGTGTGTCCTCATGGTCTGTTGTTTTCAGGTGTGTTGTGTCTGGGGTTCTGGCCTTTGTATTTTTTGTTTGTCCGGGGGGTGTTTTCGGGATGTGTACTGTGCTTGTGTATTTGTGCGTGCCTTGCTGTGTGGACTTGTTGGCCATGTTGTGTGCTATTGGTTTTGTGTGCGGATGGTTTCTGTGCAGGTACGTGGGCGCCATGGCTTCTGCCGTGTCGATTCTCATCGGCGTTGTTTGCGCTGGCGGGCGGTATATTTGTGGATTTTCCGCGCTCATGTCGGTGCGATCGTAATTTCTCATGCGGTGTGTCGGCCGTGAGGGCGGGCGGTTTTGTGTTGTCGTGCGTGTTTCCGTCCGTGGCGGGCGGTTTGTCTCCGACTCGGACGTTGGCGGGCGGTATTTTGTGTGCTTTTCCGCCGATGGCGGTATTCGGTTTGTGTAATCGTAATGGCGTGGTCGGTGTTCAGGCGGTGTGTGCGGGCGGATTTTTGCCGCTTCCATGCCTGGCGGATTTATTTACGCCGGGTATCGTAATGGGCCCCTAAACGTATAAAATTACTATTCCCACTTCAGTCAAAATTAAGTCAGGGATGGTGCTGGACATTAAACATATATAAATTACTATTCCCACTCCAGTAAATATTAACTCAGTGAAGGTGCTGGACACTAAACATATAAAATTACTATTCCCACTTCAGTGAAAATTAAGTCAGGGAAGGTGCTGGACATTAAACACATATAAATTACTATTCCCACTCCAGTAAGTATTAACTCAAGGAAGGTGCTGGACATTAAACATATATAAATTACTATTCCCACTTCAGTAAATATTAACCCAGGGAAGGTGCTGGACACTAAACATATAAAATTACTATTCCCACTTCAGTAAAATTAAGTCAGGAAAGGTGCTGGACATTAAACATATATAAATTACTATTCCCACTCCAGTAAGTATTAACTCAAGGAAGGTGCTGGACATTAAACATATATAAATTACTATTCCCACTTCAGTAAATATTAACTCAGGGAAGATGCTGGACACTAAACATATAAAATTACTATTCCCACTTCAGTAAAATTAAGTCAGGGAAGGTGCTGGACATTAAACATATATAAATTACTATTCCCACTCCAGTAAGTATTAACTCAAGGAAGGTGCTGGACATTAAACATATATAAATTACTATTCCCACTCCAGTAAATATTAACTCAGGGAAGGTGCTGGACACTAAACATATAAAATTACTATTCCCACTCCAGTCAAAATTAAGTCAGGGAAGGTGCTGGACATTAAACATATATAAATTACTATTCCCACTCCAGTAAGTATTAACTCAAGGAAGGTGCTGGACATTAAACATATATAAATTACTATTCCCACTTCAGTCAGTATTAACTCAGGGAAGGTGCTGGACATTAAACATATATAAATTACTATTCCCACTCCAGTAAATATTAACTCAGGGAAGGTGCTGGACACTAAGGGGCCGATTCCGATCTCGGCCGGTAGGGCTCCGAAACGGATTCGGCTTAACCGGATCCGATTCGGAGCCCTATTTCCCGACCGATCCTTACGCGCGTCCGGGCGAGCGAGTACGATGCGTATTCGCCGACCGACTCGTCCGGGCGTCCCGACCGCTCCGACCGACTCGATCCCGGGTCGAACCGCACCGACCGACTCGCACGGACACGACTCGCACCGCGCAATGGAGATGTTCCCCGGCCGGGTAAGTACGATGCGCGCCGCGAGCAGACCGACCGAGCCGCGCACTCCGGCTCGAAAGAGCTGTCGGAGCCGTACTTTGGGGGTCCGTGTCGGACCCCCTGTATGCGTAGGCCGCGCGAGTCGCACACAGGGGGACCCATGGGTCCCCCTACCTGTGCGTGTACGGCGCGAATCGCTTCGCCGCGTACACGCTGTAGGGGCGCACTTGTCCGCATCGCACCCATTGAGTCAATGGGAGCCCGCGTACGCGTTGTACGACAGGCTTCCATTGACTTCAATGGGAGTCCGACCGACTCAAGTCCGATGGCATACGTGCGCATCGTACTCGTTCGGTCGGACTGCACGGGTCCGATTCGGTCGGAAATCTCTCCGGGTCCGGCTCAGTCGGAGAGATTTCCGGCCCGAATCGGAATCGGCCCCTCAACATATAAAATTACTATTCCCACTCCAGTCAAAATTAAGTCAGGGAAGGTGCTGGACATTAAACATATATAAATTACTATTCCCACTCCAGTAAGTATTAACTCAAGGAAGGTGCTGGACATTAAACATATATAAATTACTATTCCCACTTCAGTCAGTATTAACTCAGGGAAGGTGCTGGACATTAAACATATATAAATTACTATTCCCACTCCAGTGAGTATTAAGTCAGGGAAGATGCTGGACACTAAATATATATGTTTTACAATATTAACAACTTTACCATTTTCCCCTAATAACCCAACATCCCAGTACTAAAAACAACTTACTATTTATATTTATAAATTACTTTATTTCTTCTAATTATTTGCAATTTTTTAAATTTCTACTTAATAAATATTTTTAAAATATTATTTAAATAACACTTCCCACCTTTATCCCCTAATAACGAAACATCCCCTCCTAAAACAAAACATATATTTTAACTTTTTAATATAAATTTCGTTTTTTAAATTATTTTCTAATTTCTAAAAATTTTAAATTCATATCTAAATTTACACTGATATCTTTAAAATACTCCACACCCTTATCCCCTAATGACCCAACATCCCACTACTAAAACAAAAAATATATTTTAAATTTTTAATATAAATTTCGTTTTTTAAATTAATTTCGATTTTCTCAAATTTTTAAATTAATATCTAAATTTAAACTAATATTTTTTAAATACTCCCCACCCTTATCCCCTATTAACCCAACATCCCGCTCCTAAAAGAAAACATATATTTTACATATTTAATATAAATTTCGTTTTTTAAATTAATTTCAAATTTCTAAAAATTTTAAATTAATATCTAAATTTACACTAATATTTTTTAAATACTTCCCACCCTTATACACTAATAACCCAACATCCCACTACTAAAAGAAAATATATATTTTACATTTTTAATATAAATTTCGTTTTTTAAATTAATTTCGAATTTCTATAAATTTTCTATTTAAATATAAATTTACACTAATATTTTTAAATTACTCCCCACCCTTATCCCCTAATAACCCAACATCCCGCTCCTAAAAAAACATATATTTTACACTTTTAATATAAATTTTATTTTTTAAATTAATTTCTAATTTCTAAAAATTTAAAATTAATATCTAAATTTACACTAATATTTTTAAAATACTCCCACCTTTTACCCCTAATAACTAAACATCCCGCTCCTAAAACATATGTTACAATTTTTTTTTATACATTTTCACACTAACATTAATACATTTTTAATAATACAAAATTAATAACAATACATAATATTTAATTATTGACTAAAAATTAATATTTTACAGTTTCTATATTTTTTTCGATATTTTTTACAATACTAACAATTCGATATTATCTACTTATGATATTACTTATTCGATATTTTGTACTTCGATATTTTTAAAGAAATAAAATAACGATATTTTTGATTACGATATTCATGTATTCGATATTATCTAACATTCGATATTGCAACTTCGATATTACTACAATTCGATATTTATCATTCGATATAATGTCTATTCACCCCTTAAAGACCCCTATCACAGTTGCCATTATGTCCCTGATTACTGGTTGCCTGGGAATGGTGGGCTGCAAACTCTGTACCGGTAATTACCACTATTGTGCAGTAACAACCCACCAGTACCATGGAATCATGAGTTAAATCCCACAGAATGGGTAATTACTGTGTGGATTTGGATTTGCTTGGCAGTATTCTGTATGGTATTCTATTTTCTGTGGGTGTTAACACACACATTTACCATCTGCTCTCCACCATGTGGTCGAATGTGTTCGGAGGGCTGTGGTAAATCTGTGCTGGGGCTATTGTAATTCTGGGGTGGGGTGAGGAGGGTGAAGGAATGAATGAAGAATGTTGGCTGTCTTGTCTGAAGTTTGGGCAGGGGTCAAGGAAGGAGTCTGGGTTAATATGCAGCCTTTTCTCATGGTGACTTTACCTGCTGGACTTTCCAGCCAGTAAAATTGGTTTGTTGTTCCAGCACCCAGCAAATCTATCTGGGTGCAGGAGCACTGGACTTCTTATAATTGTGTAGAATTGAATTCCACTCCTCTCATTTCCCAATGGTGGCCCATGTCTTTTATGGACACCTTGCAAGAGGGCTGAATAGGCAAATAGAGAGCGTGAAATCATGAGACATGAGAGATAAGGAAAAAAGAAACAAAGCCTCATCTACCTGTAAATGGCTTTAGGATGACCTCAGTGATTGTGCAGGGTCAATTGAAAATTATGTTCACATTTTTTTTCATTTTACAATAACAGTTCCAATACTTTTCTTGTTAAAAATACAACAGTTCCAGAATCGATAATGCCAACCTTCATGTGCCTCTAGTTGAACGGGAAGGAAGAGAGTCTCCTATTCTGTGAAGCCAAGGCAGATGCTGACAGAGAAAGAAGAAACATGCCTTCTTGCCCAGGTGCCTACATGAAAGAAATGTAAATGTGGGCAAAATTTGATTAATCAGCAAATCTTAAGTCTGCTTGGGAGCTAGTATATAGCTTTAATTGATGTAGTAATTTTAGGCTTCATGGGGCCAAATATTCATTCGTTTTGAGACGCAATATAAGAGTGGTATTAACTGAGTTCAGTAGCATGTCCTCCTATTGGAAAATTAAAGAAAAAGGTTTGCACTAAGTACAGTCATGCTGAGTATTACTTAAAAAATGTATATTAAATGTAATTGTTTTATCTTAAACACTGAGGGGTCGATTCCGATTCGGGCCGGAAATTTCTCCGACCGAGCCGGACCCGGAGAGATTTCCGACCGAATCGGACCCGTGCAGTCCGACCGAACGAGTACGATGCGTCCGTATGTTATCGGACTCGAGTCGGTCGGACTCCCATTGATGTCAATGGGAGCCGGTCGTGCAACGCGTACGAGGGCTCCCATTGACTCAATGGGTGCGAGTCGGACAAGGGCGCCCCCTACAGCGGGTACGCGGCGAAGCGATTCGCGCCGTACACGCACAGGTAGGGGGACCCATGGGTCCCCCTGTGTGCGACTCGCGCGGCTACGCAGTACAGGGGGTCCGACACGGACCCCCAAAGTACGGCTCCGACAGCTCTTACGAGCCGGGAGTGCGCGGCTCGGTCGGACTGCCCGCGGCGCGCATCGTACTTACCCGGCCGGGAAACGTCTCCATTGCGCGGTGCGAGTCGAGTCCGAGCGAGTCGGTCGGAGCGGTTCGAGCCGGGAGCGAGTCGGTCGGAGCGGTCGGGACGCCCGGACGAGTCGGTCGGCGATTTCGCATCGTACTCGCCGGCCGGACCCGCGTACGGTTCGGTCGGGAAACAGGGCTCCGAATCGGATCCGGTAAAGCCGAATCCGATTCGGAGCCCTACCGGCCGAGATCGGAATCGGCCCCTGAATAGGGCAGATTTAATAAAACAAAGTTTAGAAATGGGATTTACTTTCCAGCCCAGAACTTTATTTTGCCCGAGAACTAGTCCTAAAGTTGTGCAAAGTAGTGCTTGGGCTGCTTTGCGTCAGGGGGTGTTGCATGGGTGGTACATGGGCATTCCCATGCAACCACCCATGGTTTTTGGCGCAAACCCATATCTACTAACAATGGTAGTCAGGGCCTTGTGCCAAAAAATAATGCCATCTCGAGGCAGGTATTAAAAAGGGAAATATTTGTATTTCTCCAGACTTTTACCACATTGTATGTGTGCTGCACTGTATAGCACACATATATAGAGAACAACGTTTTAAAGTACGCCTCAACATAGAATTGTGTACTGGAAGGGCAACCTTCCAGAACAAAACCTATGCTAGACAGCATGCACCTACTTTTTCACTATGGTGCAAAGATGTGTCTGTGGCACTAGCAAGCCAGTTTGTGTGCCAGTGCTCAGGGAGAGAGCACAAGTGCCAGTTCTTTGTAGATTTGTGGCCTGATTCACAACACTTTTGTATACGTTTACAATTTTTTGGGTATTCAAAATCTATGAGTTTAATTTTACTAATAGTAATTGAACGACTGCGGAGACTCTGCAGCTTTAGCGACGAACTCTGCAAATAAAAAGATAAGATAGGCCTATCTTTTTGCGTGCAAAGTTTCTGCAGTGGTAAAATTACTATCAGTAGAATTAAACTTATAGATTGTGAATACTCCCAAAAAATTGTAAACTTCTACAAAGTTTATGAATCAGGCCCGTGGGGCTGTCCTGCTCTTTACCTTTCAAGCAACGCTGTGCATTAACTTGTGTTTCTACATTGCATGTAAAGTTAAAATCAGCCCCTAAATCTCTTCGCTAATTTTTCAGGCAGCCTGTTCTATACTGTGCGTTATACTATTTTAAAATAATGATTTGCATATTCACAGTACTTTCAGTCTCAGGCTGGCACCTCATAGCACTTTAAATACATGTCACTAATCCCCAGTGCACCAACTAGAATTCAGTTTTGTGAAAGATCGACCCTATGTGTCTGGTTACACACAGTGACGACTAAAGCGATTGCATTAACCAATTGAGACTGTAAAATAAAAGAATGCATTTCACACTGGTTGTCTTATATTTGAAATGTATTTACCTGAAAGTGAAAGGCCAACAAAATAGTTGGAGAATGTTTTGTTGTTTTTCAGCAATGTCTCTGGCCTTGGCCCCATTGCACTCAGGATCTCAGTTGCAATACTTCATTTATGCACTTCAACTGCGAAGTATATTTTGTAGGAGGCTGTCATTGAGGCCCATCTCTAGCGCAGCCAAGCACACATCAGGTGAAGGACTGTGGGGCATATTTACAATGAAGTGACGGAGTGCGGTGTTAGCCTTCCTGACTTAACGCCGCATTCCGCCACTTCTGAAACACAGGGCTGCACCACATTTACAACAATATGGTGCAGCCCTGCGTTTCCCCCTGCGCTAGCGCTAAACGTAGCAGCCTAGCGCCAATGCAGGCAGCCTTGCACCATAGTGCAGGGGTGTCTGCGTTGAGGGGAAGATTGTTTATGTGCAGGAAGGTCTTCCTTCCTGCACATAAACAATCTTTAAATGACGTTTAAATGACGTTTTGTAACTTCTATGTGTGCTGCTTAATGCAGCACACATAGAAGTTGCAAAATGTCATTTTTTTTTTGGATTGTTTATGTGCAGGAAGGGACATCTTCCTACACATAAACAATCAATGGCAATTAGCGGTTTCTATGTGTGCTGCACAACGCAGCACACATGGAAACAGCAAAAACGAGGAGAAATAAAGCATTCCTCCTCGTTTCGCCTGTTTAAGACCAGGTTTTCCCTGGTCTTAATTTTGGCGCTGCCTCCTATTTACACCACAATAAGCGTCAAAATCAATGGGTGTTGCGGTGGAACGCCCACAGCAACACCCATTGCCCTCCCCTTTTACGCTAAGTACAGCGTGAAAGGGTGCCTTATTTACAAGACAGCGTTAAGCCACGTTAAGTGGCTTAAAGCTTCCTTGTAAATAAGGCAAAGCCCCTATCGCCATCACAACGTCACTGAAAGTGACGTTGGGATGGCGATAGGGGTTTGTAAATATGCCCCTGTGTGTGTACAGGCTATGAAATACACTGGGGGCCTGGGGGGGTGACGCCCTTTTAGCCCAATGGGCTTTGCACATGAAGGCATTCAACCATGGAGGTGGGCAAGCCAACAAATTAACAGGGAGTGCCGAGCCAGAGCCAAGCCAAGGGTATGGCTTCATTTTTAGAGCCCATGCACAAGCCGAGCTCTGAATATGTTTGCTATGAAACTTATAGAACAAACATTAAGTAAAATATTTTAAAGTTTCTCCAAAATTCAAAAAAGTGTATTTCTTTAACATGTTGAAGCTTTGACCATAATACGTCACATTATAGGTCTGCGCTGAGAAGTTCTTATTAGAAGTGATAGTTTTTACACATGAACAACTTGTAAACTGAGAGGCTATATGTGGCCCAGATCATTATAGAATAACATTATAGTCTATTAAATCAAACACAATACATTTTTGTATAACTGGTATTCTGAGCTCACATATTTGAAAATGCTTTCATACACAATAATGAATAAAAAGAAACATTTTTTGAGAATTAAAATACTGGCCTAAGATCACACAATTTAAGCGGAAATCTGCGATATTTCTAGGTTTTCTGGTTTCACTTTGTACAAATAAGCCACTAAAAGGGGATCTATTTTTCCTTATGTTAAGGCCTTGTTTTTACCTTTGTGAATGTTTCTGCAGTTTTTTTATATAGCACAATCTCGACATGAGCACCATTTACATTACACACATCAGGTTCAATTTTTATAGGCACGGGGAGATTACGCTATTTGCCCAGAATCACAGGATGTTGAGCCAACGCCAAACCTAGTTCCTCAGTTTCAAAGTCGACAGCTTGGCCGTAACACCACATCCTGGGTAGAGGGAAGAATTCAGACAGAAGCCACTTGAAAGCTCGGCTCCTTATGGGCTCGAAATTCCGACAGGACCTCAAGCTGAGCCAGAGCCAAGGTTCAGGCTCGGCCTGGCTCGAGATTTCAGTGGCTTGCCCACCTCTATTCAACTCCATGTAGAGGGGTGAAATGAAGTACCGACACCAGAGATAACATTGGAGACTTTATTGAGTCTCAAGCAAAGGAGGAGTCTACGACCAAGTCCTCGGATGTCCGGAGCAGCAGTCAGAAAGAAGATTCTGATCACAACTACCAACGAGCAAGAACCTGAAACGTCGGCAAAAATTAGAGAGACAACATCTCTGGCAACTTCTCCTGTGCATCTCGTGGCGGAGCACAAGATGCACAGCCAACTCATGTGCACACAACAACAGCCTTGCCCTTATACAAATGAAAAAAAAATGCACTTGAAAATATTTACATATACAATTTATTTTATTTTTTATTCTTTTTATTAACCAGTTGCTTGATACACATCAATATACATTATCAATACAGGCTGAAATAGGGTATCCTTAGTTTAGGGAGTAGTACCATTACAAACAATTAAATCTCAAGATTCGTAACCAATCATCTTGAGCATTAATCCCTTCAATTTTAACAATTTCCCCGGCTGCAATGTTCATTAACTTCTATACTTTTCCCACAGGGTCCAGACTTTCTCCCATTTTTTAGGGCATCCTGTACTCGTATAAACCACTTTTTCGGCTTGCTGACACCAGTCTATGTCTTGTTTCCAGGCCCCCACCCTTGGTGGCTCAGCTGGACCCCATGCTCTCACTATATTCCTCTTTGCAACTCCAGAGGCCAGCACAAGCCATGTTTTAGTATGCTTGGGCCAGATTAATTCCCCTGTCACACCCAGTAAGTGTCATCATGCCTCAACTGGAACCTGCACACCCACCACTGCTGGCATCACCCGGGTTAACCCCTCCCAGTACTGTAGAATCTTGGGACAAGCCCAGAGGATGTGGAAAAAGGTGCCCACCTCCCCACAACCTCTAGCACATTGACTGGAGTTGCAGCGGCTCAATCTTTGTTGCAGCGTTCGGGTAATGTACGACCTGTGCAGAATCCTAAGTTGGACTAATCTAAATCTTGCATGTATAGCAATTTCCCTAGGGCTCTGTATGGCCTCCGCCCAGTCGTCATCTTCCAATAGTCCCAAGCCGGTCTCTCATGCCTCCCTCAAGGGGACCAGAGGGTTTGATAGGTTGTCCATGATCTTGCGGTATGTACGCGGAACAGCCTTAGCCCACCATTGGGTCCATCAGCAATCTGTGCTCCAGTGGGAAACAATCAGGCAACCGCTCTCGCTCTGGCACGTGGCACCTCAGGGCGTGTTTCAGCTGTAAATAATGGAACCGCTCTCCGTCTGCCAGCTTATTTTCTATCTGCAGGTCCTCGAATGTAATCCTTGTCCTAATTCCGACAGACGTCCCAGAGCTTGTCGATCCTGATGAGGCTCTACCTATGGAAGCCCATCAACCGGCCCACCTCAGCCAGTTGATCACAGTCCCATAATGGGGATTGGTCTGTTAGTTTGGATTCCCACCCCAGTAATTTTGTGGCCACCCGCCATGCCTGAATCTACGTCTTCGTATGTGCCGGGAGATGCGACTTACGTCCTCCCCTATACAATGCTGCAGGGTAGCCCCGGGGCCCCATTGCGTGATGGTCCACCCTATAGGCTGGTTCCGTGTACGGCTCAAATACCCAGTTGTTCACATTTACAAGCTCAGACGCCAAGTAGTAACTCCTGACGTCTGGTACCGCCAGTCCACCTTCATAAACTCCCCGTTGCAGCTTACGCAGTGCAGTTCTGGGGCTGCCCTCCGTCCACAACAGGGTGTGTATTTCTCCATCAATTGTTCGAAAAACTGTGTTCGGGGCCTGATGCAGTGTATTCTGGAGTACATATATAGCAATCGTGGGAGGGTTATCATTTTGAACAGGACAGCCCTTCCCATGAGAGAGACCGGTAGCTTTCGCCAGTTTGCCACATCTCTGCGTAAACTCTCCAGCTGAGAATACAAGTTCAGTTCTAGAAACCTCTCTCCCGACTTAGTGACCCAAATCCCCAAATATTTAAATTCCTTCTGAGGCAGACGTAAGGTGCAGATTTCCGCCCGCTAAGGGAAAGACTAATGATTTATCCCAATTTCTTTGATAGCCGGAATAATTACAGAAGGTTCTAAAGATATGTATAAGTCTGTGGATTGTGTGGCGTGGCCTGTGCGCGTAAAGCAGGATATCATCCGCATCTAGGGAGATACGTTCCTCCTAGCCCCCCCCCAACATCTATCCCTCGCACCAAAGGATCCCTATGCACCCATGCCACCAGCGGTTCCATAGCCATTGCGAAGACCATCGGGGAGAGTGGACATCCCTGGAGCGTGCCTCTGTGGCAAGCAAATGGTCTAGATATCCCCCCATTGGCCCGAACTCTCCCCAATGGGTCGGAGTATAGAAGACAGACCCAGGCACAAAACCTTGGTCCAAAGCCCAGCTTGGACAGGACCATGAATAAGTACGGCCACTTGATGCTGTCAAATGCCATACGGGCATCTAGCGACAGCACTGCTTTGTCCTCCGTCAGGCGCGATGTCACCTCATGCATTACCCGGTATAGGCGACGGAGGTTTAGTCTTGTGCTTCTCTGTGGCATAAACCCTGATTGGTCCAGGTGAATTATTGTGGAAATGTTGGGTCTGAGTCTATTGGCCAACACCTTTGCCAGCACCTTGGCTTCAAAGTTGAGCAAAGAGATGGGTCTATATGAGCCACATAACTCCGGTGGTTTACCTGGTTTGGGAATGACCACTATTGTGGCTAGCCTAAGGTCCACTGGTAGACGTCCTTCCTCCCGCGCAAAACATGTCAAGCATTGGCTGCGCCACTGTGTCTGCTACGCATTTAAACATTTCTGCGGTCAGCCCATTCAGACCCGCTGCTTTCCCTGATTGCAGCTCTCTTATGGCACGGGCAACCTCCACCATTGTCAAGTCTTGATCAATTGCCTCGCTATCTTCTGCTGTGAGTGTCAACAGTGCAATATCTTTAAGGAATTCAGTGCATTCCTCTTCCGTTGTGGCTGAAGCCGACCTGTATACATTTTCATAATATTGCGCAAAAGCCTCCGCTATTTCGGATCCTGCCCTACATCACGTACCCTCTAAATCCCGGATTTCAGCCACCCAGTTTCGGTCTTGGTCCCTCTTCTCCAACCATACAATTAGCTTATTGGCTTTATCGCCCAAGTCATATATCTTCCATTGCATTGCTACTTCGTGAGAGCGGGCAGCATCTTCTTCCAGGTCACTAAGCTCCTTCTGTTTGAGACCTAGGTTATGTCTGAGTGTCGAGTCAGTCTCCCCCTGCTGTCCCAAGTGCTCCTCAAGTGCTGTGATCTCTTGTTCTATTTCGGCCCACCGAGCGCGGCGCTCCTGTCTCCTGCCCCATCTCTGCCTGGACATAGCCCCTTGCAACAACTTTGTATGCCTCCCACAACACACACTGTGAAGCAACCGAACCTGTGCTCTCTATGAAGTATTGTTCTGTGTGTTCTCTAAACTAGTCCTGGAATTCGTGATCCCTAAAGAGTCAGGGATCCATACGTGGTGGAAGAACTTGGTTTCGGGCTGGACATCGCGTGGACACCTCCACCGGGGAGTGGTCCGATATGCCCCAAGCTTTATGCTGCATGTCCCTAAACTGTCCGACGTGCACACACTGCGTGAAAATGTAGTCTAGTCTTGATCCATCGCCATGTGCTGCTGATATATGCATGTATTGCCTAGTGGATGGGTTATGCTCTCTCCACAAATGTCTGCAATGGCTCGGGGACCCCCACCAGGGAGGATGGCTTGGCTCTATCTAGGTCCTGGGACATCGTACCATTCATATTTCCCCCCAGCAGGAGAATCCCCGGTCCAGTATTAGTTTGCTTAGCATCGGTAGCGTTTCCGCATGAAGCTTCGGGGGTACATAGACGGAGCATATGTTAAGAGTGCATCCTTCCCAAGTCCCTGTCAGTGCCACATATCTACCCAGAGAATCATGCCATGTACGTCCTGGTATAAAGGGCACTGCCTTCCTCACTAGTATAGCTACCCCTCTAGAGCCAGAGGTAAACCCCTCATGTACCAGGAGGGTGTATCCAAACCTGTTGAGTGCCCAGTAGCAATTGCCCTTCAAATGTGTCTCCTGCAGTAGGACCAGATCAGAAGAGTGTCTACGTAGGTATTGCAGTACCATAGTCCGTTTAATTCTATCATTTAGACCATTAACATTCCATGTCAGGACCCTAAGGGCCGATGTAACCTGATTAGCCATATCCTAGCCGGGGATAATGAAACCCACCCCCACTCTCCTCCCCCCCCACCCACAATTTTCGTCCCAGAGCTTCCTGTAGCCCATGTTTCGATATATCCAATAGCAGCAACATCACAACATTACGCAAACGTAAACAACCCGTTGATGACAAGTTCCCCCCACCTACCCAATAAACCCCACCCCCGCTGACGGGCTTTGAACTACCCGCCCCCCCAACTTAGCAGAGTGCCTGTCGTCCTCCCAGAAAAAGGAAATGAGGTCTGTGGCCAGGCCGTGCCCTCCCCAATCCCACCCAAACCCTTCTCAATACCATATTACCGGTTAGCTCTGTGCATTTGATTCTCAGCGATTGTCCCTCGGCCAGCTCCAGCCAGCGCGAGTCATCCCCTTGCGATGAGGGGCCCCGAGAAAAGCGGAAACAGACCCCCTCCACCTCCAACAATGCAAAGTAAGTCCGGTCAGCGTTGGCTGGTGCTCCGGGGTAGTCTTGTTATTTGATTAGTTGGTGCTTGATTGTTTCACGGACGGACAATATTCATTCTTTCCCTGTTGATTCTGCGGCATCTTGCTCTGTGTCTTTGCGAACATACTGGGATTGCCTGGTACGGTTCCATTTCTGTCTTGAGCGTCCGTCCGTCCTTGCCTGAGTTCCCAACTTGTCGCCAGCCATCGAGCCAGTCCCATGCCTCTTCCGGCAAGGAATTTATTTATTTGAGAAGTTTTATATAGCGCTGGCTAGACCCGGAGGTATCAGAGCGCTTTACATGAGGAACATTGTTACAAGTTACAAATTACATCCGTTACAAGAGCATAGCAAAACACAGGCAAAAAAAAAATGATGTGGGCTGCTGAGGGAAGGAAACATAACGGGGAGAGGAGGAAAAGCAATGTCCAATGTACGGCTGGGTAGGTGACGGCCGAGGGGGTGACCCAGAGCCAAACTCCTCTATAGCTGCCTAAACAGCTCCACCGGGCAAAGGCCATGTTGTTCAGTCTCCACGGTAGGTAAAGTGTTCAAGGTTTCAGCCCAAGGGGTATTGTCATAGATCGATTGGCAGCATCCCTGCCAGTGTTGCTGGGAAGCGCCGTCCACTTCACTCTGCGGCTTGCCCTCACCTCATTTAGGCCCTGTGCCGAGGCATCCGCCTCTATCTTCGCGATCATGACCTTTGTTTAGGTGGGGAATTGCAACAGGGCACTTCTGATTGCGTGAAATAGGAATTAAATGAGGGAGCTTCAGACTCAAACAGTCCGGCCTGCCCGGCAGCTGCACACAAGCGCCGACCCAGCCAGGCTCGAAGTGGTAGTAGTAGATGTTGAAGATTTTGTTGGATACCTTATAGGTGGGATGGGGGCTGCGGCGGGAAATGGTCCAGCTAAGAGCACAATTGTCCTTTCGAATTCGCAGGCCCCTTATGCCAGAAGAAAAAAAAACAGTCAAAGACTTGCTGTTGTGTTGCTAAGTACTCGGCAGTAAAGCTTCCAGAGATTAGGTCAGGACAGCCATCTTAAGGTCAGGCAGACAGAATGTGTAGGCCCGGGGTTGGTGAGGCTGTAGCAGGACTAAGTGGGAAAACAGTCCCATTGCTAGACTTTTTCGCTGTGGAGACCTTGATATAAGCACCGAAACCACGCTCCGGGTGCCATTTTAGGGTCAGGCACAGCCCTTGCCGGGTCCACCTTCAAGCAACTCTGCCCCATTTTTCCTCCAAGGGCAAGACACCGCTTGTGTGGAACCCCAGGATCACCCCTGCTGGCCAGTATAGTGTGCCCCCGAGCTTCGCTCACCTCCCGGTCGCGCCGACTGCGTCGGTGGGGTCACATGCTACGGCCTCAATCACCGCGCGTCTTCATCCCAGACATCATCGGTGCACTCACCCTGAGCGAGGGAGACCATCTCCGGCTCTCTGACAGCCGCTGTGGAGATAGGGGAAATGCCTCCTCTGTCGCCGCACTCAGTGCAGCCTCCACGGGTTAATGCCGCCATTGGAATCCCGCCGGACATACGGCCGCGGCGCCATCTTGTCCCCGCAGCAGTCCAGGCGGCAGATACCTCGGCGATGACTTGATCGGAGGAACGCGAACGGAGGAAAGCGAAATTGGTCCCAAAGGGAGCCGCCGGTGTTCCGGCTGTGGAATCCTGGCAGATGGTGGGAAAACAATGCGGTGGAACGCCGCAAAGGAGGCTGGAAAGAGGACTCGCAACGGAGCATCAGCTCCGCGCGGGCATGATGGGAGCTGGCTCCTCCTCCTTCCAAGGAAAGGAAGCATGCTTTCCCATCTGCTTCAATTCGTAGTTTCGCCGGAAAGAACATTGCATATTTGATGCCTTTATCCCTGAGCGCTTTCTTGACTTACAGGAAACTGCAGCGTCAATGTTGCACTTTCATCGTGAAATCTGAGAAGAAGGTGATCGTACTGTTTTCAAATTTCGTGGGTGGGGCGAGACGCGCCATTTGCAAAATAGCGTCTGTATCTCGAAAGTTGAAAACCCTTGCGACTATTGGCCTTGAAGGGGCCACTGGCCTTGGCCTTCCGCCTGGGACTCGATGGGCTCTTTCAATCGAGAAATAGTTTGACAGACCTTTTGGTTGCAGGTGCTTAGTAATGAGTTCCTCGACAAATAGATCTGATGCTGGCCCTTCTACGCATTCATGCACTCCAAGAATGCGTATATTGTTCCGGCACACCCTTCCTTCATAGTCGTCCAGCTGGACCTCCATCCTGTCTTGCTTGGTTTGAAGCATCTGCGCTTGTTGTTTGAGGCTAGCTGTATCGGTGGCTAGCGTTGTGGTGGTTTCCTCCACTTCCTTGACCCTAGTGTCCATATTACGGAGATCTGCTCGAACCAGGGAGATTTCTATATTTACTATGTCCAGTCTCGATTCTAGGGAGGTGCCGACATTGTTGATGGCGGCCATAATATCCTGAAGGGTAAGTTCGGGCTGTCCGGCGGGGCGCAGGCCTGTACTTGTGCGCTCGCATTAACAGTTTCTTGCTCTTCTCCTCCTTTATTCCAATCATATTTTTCCAATTTCGTTTGCAGAGCCGCCTTGTCGCCCCTGCCCCCAGCCATTCTGTTTTGTGTGGTTTGGGCGCCGTGGGCTTGGGTCGTGGGTGTTGTACTGTATTCCCCGCCGCCTGCTTTGGGGAAAAATGCCCTTCGCGGCCCGTCGGGTTTCCCTTCTTTTATTTAGCCCTCTGCAAACCCACTATTTCTATAGGAAGTCTTATTTGGGGGCTATCCGGTGGTGGCCTGATGGGCCCAGTATTTCTTCTTTATTTACTTTCCTATTACCTTTCGGTCAGCTTTCCTCCTCCTTATTTTATATTTGTGTTTTTCTGTTTTCTGTGGGGTCTCTGCAGGAGAGGAGAAGTGGAACCTGGAAAGAGGTGAGCAAATTTGGTACAGTGTTCGTATTGCTTGTCCGGTGGCCTGGCTCTTTAGGGCCAAGAGTTGCGCAGTTGCTCTCCTCCGGCCTGCACCCTCTGTTTTTGGACGTTCTTGGCAGCGTGTTACCCCATGGTGTCTGGTAATCCGGATGTGGGCAGACTGCACCTTCACCCGCACGTCCCCCCTGCTGTTTGCTACCCGCTGAGGCCGTTTGTGACTCTATCTTTGTAGCGGCGATATACGAACCGCGACTCCTACTTTCTCTACTGCTGTAGTTGGTTGCTCGCTAACCTTCCAGCCTGTGACTGCGCTTGGTGTTGTATACTGGACCATACGTTTTAGGGCGCGGTATGCTCCTGCGGTGCACTGTGGCCTTCCCGTGTGGATAAGTGTGGGTGGACACTTCTGTTGTCTTTATCTACCGGTGTTATGTTATGGCGTGGTTCATCCCTCTCTACGCCGCCCGCACTCACCGATCGTCGTCCGCCGGGGCCACCAGTCCATTAACTCATCTGAACCACACAGACAGCACCTCCAGGGCCCTCCCGAGCATATCAGATCTTCATACCCCTGTGAGGTATTTGTTGCTGTGGCGCCATGGGCCCAGCTCTGTGCTCCACTGCGGCCCCCACGCCGCCTCCTTGCCCCTGAGCACTCCTGGACCTCACGGCCGGATTCCCGCAGCCATCCACAACCAGGCCAGCAAATCAAGTTTTGGAGTGGTCACTACACTCCTGAAGTCACGGCCCCTTGGGGCAGGAGGGCTCGCCGGCTCCGGTCGTCCTCACTTTTGGTCAGCACCCACCCTCTTCTGCCACGCCGCTGACACTCATGCAAGGTATGAGTTGGTGGCCTTACTTCTTGAGCATTTGCGGTGCTCAGCCGCCAGACAACTCCGCTGTTTTCTGCTGCTATGCTGCCACCACTCCCTCCCGACTCACTACGGGCCCAGCTCTGTGCTCCACGGCAACCCCCATGCCGCCTCCTTCCCACTGTGTGCCCCTGGACCTCACGGCCGGAATCCCCACAACCAAGCTAGCAAATCAAGTTTTGGAGTGGTCACAACCCTCCTGAAGTCATGGCCCCTTGGGGCAGAAGGGCCCGACGGCTTCGGTCGTCCTTACTTTTGGTCGGCACCCGCCCCTCTTCTGCCGCACTGCCATCCCTCATGCAGGTACGAGTTGGCGGCCTTACTTCTTGTGCTTTTGCGGTACTCAGCCGTCAGACAACTCCGCTGTTTTCCGCCGATCCGCAGCTGCCACTCCCTCCTGACTCAGATGACTGGGCCTCCTCGGCACTGCGTCTTCAGCTGCCCGTGCTGTCGGCGCCGGCTCTGGTACCCCATGCCTGGTGTTGCTCTGTGCCCATGGATTGCACCTCTCGCTCCCTCTGGCCACGATCAGTGGGTCGCCGCCCACGCACTGTGCTGGATTCACGGTGGTTCACCTTTCGCTGCCCAGTTAGGTGGTTGAGCCCGCCGCGGCCGCCATTTTCTTCTCCCCTTCTCGGCAGCGCATACTGTATTTTCACGTCGTCTTTTGGTGCTGTGGCTAAAATAAAGTGCTGATGCCAGAGCCTGCGGTGTCCGGGGCTCATGGTGTCAATGTCGTCGGGTTTTTGAGTCGGGTTTATGATGAATTTGCCAGGATTACGAGTGAGGGCTCTGGAGCAGCACTAGTGAGCGACAGTTCACACCCCCTACATATACAATTTAAGTGTATATATTTCACTGCATGTAATAATCTTTAAATCTAAGAGGTACAGAAACATAACGGCAAACCCTTCTACGAGGTTCATGCAGATCTGATGTCAACTTGAGTAGCTAAATCCAAAATTGTGGATTCTGAGACTGAAGGAGAACTAACTTCAGAACCAGAATTCAACAAAAGATTTGGAAGGGTTTTAGGACTTAAATGGAGATGGGAAAGGCGACTATCATTGGGAAGAGTCAGGGTACATGGCGTCAGACGTGGGGATGCAGGGGACATAGGGAGAGAGAGGAGAGAAGAGAGCTGGAGCCAAGGGTAGGTCTACGGACCAGGGGCTTTCCGGATCATTGGTTTCAGGGGGGGTGGCTAGATAGGGGGACAGAGCGCGGGAGACTAAGGAAGTACAGGATGGGGGCCAAGGAGAGTAAGGAACTTACGATTAAGAAGCTCCCATATATGGGGCTTACGAAACCCTTGGGCGCCCACCTAATGCTGGCTACCAAGGAGAAAATACAAAAAGGGGATGTTGAAGCTTCTCCACAGAGAGCTGTGGGCAAAGGAGGGTTTCCAAAGAAGAGGAATATGAGCTGTCCAAGCGGCCCAAGGTGCTGGCAACTATAGAGAACTGGACAGTGGCATTCTTAATTTTCGAAAGCGTATATTGTGAGAAATACCTGGAACGGTGTGCTTCCATATTTAAATACATGGATGTGATTAGTAGGGCTCATATCACATATGTGGGCCAGGCATGGGCTCAATATGAGGCAGAATTTTGTGCGCGCTTATCGTGGGATCCTGAGGCCAAGTGGGGAGAGATTGAAAATGATCTGTGGCACCAGCCAATGGGCCTGGAAAAATGTGGTAATAGTATCTTTACTGCTAGTGGCCACACTCTGGTATATCACCCCTTTCAGAAGCTTCTCACCCGAGGGGACGTGGAGGTGGGGGCAAAGTCACAAGGGGGTGTGCTCGGGACATGCTGGGACTTCAACAAAGGTGTATGTACGAGAGAGTACTGTAAGTTCCGGCATGAATGCTCCAAGTGTGGAGGGAGACATGCACTTGGGCAGTGCTATGGAACAGGAGGTAGCGGTCAGGGGCAAAAGGCGGGGCAGTGGAACAAATACCAAGGGCCGGCCGGCGGACAGCGGGGTAATCAGGCAACAGGGAATCGAGGAGGACGCGTGGCACATGGGAGCATTGGCAAGGGCTCATACTCCAATTAAGGTGGACTGCTAGGACTGTTAGTTGGCTCTCTACCACAAAAGAGAGCAGGTTTTCGGGAGGGTTTCAGGCTCGGTATAAGGGTCCCAGGTTACGTCAGTGGGTGGATAATTTGAAGTCAGCGTTGTCACAAAAGCAGGTGGTGTGAGCAAAGCTCTTAAAAGAAGTGCAGGAGGGCAGGATGGAGGGCCCTTTCAGCACATGGCCAATGCAGGACCTAACAATTTCACCGATTGGCTTGGTGCCATAGAAGGAGGGGGGAATTCAGTAATACACACTTGTCATGGCCGGAAGGGGGCTTTGTCAATGATTACATAGCTGAAGAGGTGGCGTCAGTATCATACTCCTCCGTGGATGTGGCTATGGCATTAGTGGAACAGGTCGGTCCTGGGGCCTTGATGGCTAAATGCGATATAAAGTCAATCAATCAATCAGGTGTTTTGTAAAGCGCGACTACTCACCCGTAAGGGTCTGAAGTCGCTGAAGGGGTGGCTGCTGATCCGTCGAAGGCACTGTGGTGCAGTCGAAGAGCCAGGTCTTGAGGTCCTTCCTGAATTGAGGCAGTGACGGTGACTGCCTGAGGTGGAGAGGCAGGGTGTTCCAGGTCTTTGCTGCGAGATAGGAGAAGGATCTTCCTCCCGCTGTGGTTTTGTGGATGCGTGGGATGGTGGCCAGGGCCAGTTGGGCGGAGTGGAGGTCTCTGGTGGGTGCGTGGAATGTGAGGCGGTGATTGAGGTACGCAGGTCCCACTTCGAGTAGGGCTCTGTAGGTGTGTGTGAGGAGCTTGAAGGTGATTCTTTTGTTGACTGGCTTTAGTCGACTTTCAGGCTGTTGCCGGTACACCCAGAGGACTTCTTGTTGCTAGGGATACAGTTTGAAGGGTCTTGGTAAGTAGACAAAGCCCTCCCCATGGGGTGTTCCATTTCATGTGTGCTTTTTGAGCGATTCAGTACTTTCTTGAAATGAATGTACACGTGGCAGACAAGGTACATCACAGTGACACACTACCTGGACGACTTCTTTTTAGTAGGTCAACCCAGTTCTGCAGACTGTCAACAAGAGTTGGCAAGTTTTCAAGAGCTCATGGGTGACATTGGGGTGCCTCTAGCACCGGAAAAGACTGTAGGGCCCAGTACAGTGCTTTCATTTCTGGGCATTGAGCTAGATGCGGTAGCCATGGAGGAGCACCTCCCGGTGGACCAGAAAGTTCATATGCAGCGGTTGCAAGATGCTATTCTAGAAAAGCAAAAGGTAATTGTCAGGGAGGTCCCGGTGCTGCTCAGCCATCTAAGCTTTGCATGTAGAGTAGTGAGGGCCGTGAGGACGTTTTGAAGGTGTCTGGGCTTGTCACTCGCTACCTCATCACCACATCAGATTGTCGGCAGGCGCGAAAGAGGACCTATGCATGTGGTGCCGGTTTTTGGATGAATTTAATGGTATCCTGATGGTAATACCACAGGACTGGGAGTGGGATTTACAGATATACTCCGATGCAGCAGGTGGGCTAGGGTTCGGTTTGTCCTGGCGGGGCAAGTGGTGTGAGGAGGAATGGCCGTGGGACTGGAAACGGGGGCAGGACCATAGCTTTCCTGAAATTTTTTCCCCTTGTAATGGCGGTTACCCTTTGGGGTCGAGAACAGGTGCACAGGAAGGTACTGTTCTGGGTGGACAATATGGAGGTGGTGCATGTGGCCAATAAACAGTCTGCATGGGATGAACAGATGCTCAAACTGTTGAGGATTTGTGCTATGCGTTGCTTGAGACATGATGCCGTTTTCCGGGCCAGGCATGTACCGGTGGTGGACAATGACATTGAAGATGCTCTGTCTCCTTCACAATGGGAGAGGTTCCATGGGGAGGCCATGGATGCAGACAAGGTCAAGACACCGATGCCGGCATCAATGTGGAGCATAGGCGAGAAAGGATGCTTCAGTTGGTGGTAGGGTATCTGGCGGAATATACTAAGAAGGCATATGCGCATGCTTGGCAGGAGTTCGCCAGCTGGGCTAGGCAACAGTCAGAGGTATGGCACAGGGAGGAGGATGTAGTACAGCATATGCTAGTGTTGATTGAGAAGGGTTTATCCAGAATATTGATTACAGGGAAGCAAAAATTGCATTTATGGGCAAGTTCATGTGGGGCTCTGCACCATCGGCCGGGGAACTAGGGAGAAGGATGCTTGAGGGTTGGGCATGAGAGTGGGGGCACCAACTCTGAGTGAGGAAGCCATTATAAACGCAGCTCCTTGGCAAAGTGGTGGGAGCCCTGCCGGTTATATGCAGTGGCAGGGAAGAAACTGTTTTGTTCTCAACACTAATGACATGGATGTTTTTTGGGATTTTCAGGGTGTTTGAATTATTGGGGTGGGGGTCGCACGGTTAGTATGGGCAGTGAGAGCCTCTGGAGACATATTGGAGCTATACATCAGTTATTCTAAGACTGATCAGAGGGCAGCAGGGAAGACAGTGGTGTTGCAGCCACACCCAGTGTCAAGCTTATGCCCAGTAAAGTGGGCCACCAAACTTAGAGCAGTCAGCGGGGCATCAGGAGGGGTGGTGTTCAGGCACTTGGATGGCACGGAGTGATGTATTTTCAACTTTTATGGGTTTTGAGGAAACCCTTGATGAAACTGGGGAAACCGCCAGGAGATTATTGGTCCCATTCTTTCAGGATCGGGGTGGCCACAGAAGCGGCACGAAAGAGTTGGGGGTAGGGGTAGGATCATGCAACTGGGTCGGTGGTCATCGGACTGCTTCCAGTGTTATGTATGGTTGTCTCAGAGGGGGTGTTAAGAGTGTTGCATCTTCTTTGTATCTCATATATACTGTTCTTTTCAGGTGTTGTGGCTGGTCCGGAGACAGTAGAGCTATTGATCTGGATAGTAGGACATTCTGTCGTGTAATTCCTACTAATCCATAGGATCTGCGCATTGTTTGGACAGCATAAACTAGGTGCTTGGTGCCAAGACTTATTCCGGACACCCCTGCAGGATATGTTGGCCTACAGAACAGCTAGCTCACAGTGCCACTGTAAGCCTCCTAAACTACCAGGGAGCAAATGGTTTTTGGCATCCACTGAACATGACAACTCTGACCCCTCCGGGATCGTGAAAACAGTACAGAAACTTTTGCTCAGTCGCTCGTGCTCACTTATTCTCAGAGAAGTATACAGAGAACACACAGTGGGACGTTTTCAATATATTTATTGAACCCACCCTATTCTTGTATAGAATACATGTGCTGCAATGATTAATAGACAGAAGCAGATAAAAGTGATTACAAGCACCAAAAGTGTGAATAGTAGATATAGTTCTACCATGGTGCTGAAACAATGTATATATGCTGGCATATAAAACAAAGCAAACACAAGGAGATGATGGACGGAGCGCTGAAACTTTTCAGACACTCACCCCCAGTCACAGATCTGGGTTGAATCCATCATCGTTCTTTAGCTCACTTCGCCACCACAGTTCAGACACAGCTATATGCAAATCAGTCTTGACCCTGTGCCTCATAAAACAAGGCAGTAATCGAAAGTACTCCTACTAGGCGAACCCTACTCTAAGTGTACCTAGAATGTGTGTAGGTGTAGAGCCAAGCATCCCCCCAAGGGACGATCCAACCCCATTACCTGGTGGGATAGAATGAAGAAACTCGTCTTGGTCACGAACTGGACACCCCTCACGAGATGTCAGACCGCTGCGTGGTGACTTCTCAACATGCAAGGACCCTCGGTGTCAGCGGAAGTACCTTCTCTGCTAATCTATCGGGATGCTCATCTTTTATAGTAGAAAGCAGCCTTGTGATGTGCGTATAAATTAGTGATGTTATGGATATGTAGATAGCCCTGTCGCCCCGTGGATGAAGATAGAGATGACATTTGTACATAGCGCGAAACAAGACCTTGACATGATGTTCAGGGCATTGTGATAATGTTGTGCAAAGCTAGATGTGTAAACAAGTTTAGTTTCAGGGAAACTAATCAAACATTGTTGTGGACACAAATATGTACAAAAGGTTACCGCTGAAAAATAGGACAATGTAAGAAATAAGCTGCTTTGCTACATGGGCCTAACTCTGGAATATAACAATTTGTTTGTAAAATGGAAGGAGCGGTATGAAGTATGGAATGGGCAAGGAGCCAATCTTGGGCTCGATCGTCAACTGTATAAAGTTTCTTGCCATTAAAAAGGTGGAATGCAGTAGTATGAACTGTTACAATGTTTGAATAAGTTGTTGAGAAGGCACACATGGGCCCCAGCCAGCTCTCCCCTGGCACTCGCTCCAGCACAGGCTCTCTCCCTCTCACCTTAACCGCTGCAATCCTCCGCTCTTTCTGTCCCTCAGCTTGCTCTCCACAGTTTGCCAGCTCTGTCTGTCTGCCTCTTTCTCGTACTTCTCTCTCGCCTAACCGCTCGTCCTTCTGCCTCTTTCTTGCTTCTTTTCCCTCATTCCTAGCACTCTTTCTGTCCTCCGTTCTTCCACAAACCTCCATTTTTCTCCCTACATATTCCATAAACTTTTTTGTTTTCTTTCAGATTCCCTAACTTTATCATTTTTGTTCAGATTCTGTAACTTGTCTTTCTCTTTTAGATTCCTTAAACTTTGTAATTTCTTTCAGATTCCCTAACTTTATTGTTTTCTTTCAGATTCCCTAACTTATCTTTTTCTTTCAGATTCTCTAACTTTGTTTCTTCTTCTTTCCACAGATTCCCTCTTGTTTTTCAAACCACTTGCTCCCCCGTGCATCCCCGCTCTCCTGCCCAGCTGTTCTTCCCTCTCCCACCTCCCTCGCACCACGCCCACTGCCCCGACCTCCCTCCCGGTACCCTACTTAATGGAGGTAGCAGTGCATCCTCTGTGGGCGCACCGCTGGTGCACCATGGCCAGCCCGTCTGCGCCCCCCGCATCTGGACTGCGCCCAGCGCCTGCTCCCCTGGTCCCCCTCCACCCCATCACAGATACTCAGGAAACAAACTCCAAGCCCTCAACCCAGGGCCCTGCAACATCAATTGCCACCGTGCATCCCCACGCCACATGGCTGGACCATTCACCTGCCGGCACTGCCCTCTCCACTGCATCAAATCTGCCGCACCAAAACTCCCCCACACAACCACTGACGCGGAACAACTCCACTGCCTACTTATCAACACCCGCTCTATCCACAAATACGCCAGCGAAATCTGGGACACCATTCCCTCTCTCACGCCAGACCTAGTTTTTCTCACTGAGACGCGGCTAAACCCGGCATTAGCACCCGTCATTGCATCAGCACCCGTCATCGCTGCAGCTGTTCCCAGCGGATACACAATAATACACCGTGACCGCACCAACAAACAAGGTAATGAAATAGCCATCATTCACAAAGAGGACATCAACTGCACTTCCACCACGGACGCCCCCAATCCCATGATGGAAAACCTCAATTTTCAGATCAACGCTAACAGCAAAACCACACTACGAGGCACCCTCGCCTACCGACCTCCTGGACTCCACCCCGCCTTCTGCAAGGACATTTCCCCATGAGCTATCCACTTCAAAGACTTCCTCCTCCTAGGGAACCTCCACTTCCACCTGGAGGACCCCTTTGACCCCAACACCACCAACCTCCTCAAGATCCTGGAGAACCTTGACTCTCCCAGCTAGTAACCGAGCCCACACACCGCCGGACACAAACTGGACCACATTTTCTCCACTAGCAACAAAATCACCTACAGCCACACCAGCAAAATCACCTGGTCCGACCACTCTATAGTAAACTTCCTCTTCTCCTCCACCACCAAGCCACTGACCAACCTCTCCAGCACCCCTTACAGGAGCTGGAGCAAGGTATCAGAGGACCACTGGACAAACACCCTTGACACATCAGTATCTCCCACTCCCACAACCCTGACAAAGCCATCAAAAACTTCAATACCTGGATCACCCATTGCGCCGAAAAAGTTGCTCGCCTCAAACCCTCCGGACCCCGCAAATCCCCCCACTGAGCCAACTAGTTCACAAACGAACTCGTCAACACCAAATGAAATTGCAAGAAACTGGAAAGGACCTGGTGCGCCAAAAATACCCCCTCCAACAGGGAAAATCTCAAAAGAGCACTAAACAAATACCACTCCCAACTAAAGAATGCGAAGAAAGAGGCCCTCAACAATTGCTTAAAAGCCAGCTCCAATCCCAGCAAGGAACTCTTTGGCAAAGTCAGGGAGTTCATCAACCCAACAGAGAACTCCATCACCCCCTCCCAGGATCTCTGTGACTCCCTTGCAGAGTTCTTCCACAGCAAAATTGCAACAATATACAAATACTTAGACCCCCACCACCCTTGGCACCCTCAGCACTTGTAGTGTCGGACCCTGTGACGTAACAGGCACGACACGGACTGGCCCACGTACGCAACAGGTCGGATGGGGCTCTCTTAGTAGACCCCTGAGACCTGGACAATAGTGGTGTGATCTTAAGGTCATGTGACCTAGTTAATAAATTGGAGCCCGCGCGGACATGACATGGGTAGACGCACAAACGCCGGAGGTCTGCAGATAGTCATACTAGGCTCTGTGTTTCATTTATATTACGCCAAGCGCGCCCACCAGATTGTGCCGCAATTGCCAAGGCCCTAGTGTGTCTGTCGACACTACATTGGCGACGAGGGTGTGGCTTGCCTGATTGCACACCTGCTCCATGGCGGCCGCGAGTGCGGCAAAGACGCACGCGGTGCTCGTACCCAGGAGCGTCTTGGCAGGTCCTTGGCCCCTCTCATGAGTCCCTGATCTAACTGCCTGCTCGGCGGAGCACTGGAATATTAGATGCACAGCTTCACCCCAGGAGCCACATCAGACAGGCCCATAAGGAGGAGAGCTGAGAACCTAGCATCATGGCTGTGAGGCAAGGGGTGGTCCTCAAGGCAAGCAGGTGAAGACACAGCCCGATTGCAGGTCAGAAGTGGCCCAACACACACCTAGGGCAGTCCACACGACATGTGACAGCAGGCTGCAGGGAGACAATGGCCACAATTCCCCCCATTGAGCCATTCCTGGTGGAGGGACCGCCATCGGCCCAGGCGCCCAGATGGAAAGAATGGGTGGAGCGGATTATTTTATTCTTTGAGGCCACACAAGTGCACAACGACCAGAAACGGGCCATGCTCCTGCATCTGGGGGGGAAAGACATTTACAGAATCGCTAAATCGTTAAATGAAGCGGCCCCCAAAACACATCTCACACTAATTAATGCCCTGTCAGCGCACTTTGAACCTATGGCCAATCAGGACTATGAGCGATTCGTCTTCCGCCAGGTGCGCCAACAGGCGGATGAATCAATCGACACATTCCATGCTCGCCTGAAGGACCTAGCAAGCACGTGTGGGTTCCATGACGAGGCAGAAGAGATGAGGGGTCAAATTATACAAGGGTGCGCTTCGGCCAAATTCATAGAGAGAATCCTAGAGGAATCGGGGAAGCCCCTGGCTGACATTCTAACCCTCGGGCGGACCAAAGAACTGTTGCGGGCCAGGTCCGCCCACATGGAAGCAGCTCTACAAGCACCAGCAGCTCTACAGACATCAGTAAAGGTGGAACCGATTAATGCGGTGGTGACACAACCGTCGACCAAGCCAAGCCAGAAGGAGTACACGAATACCCGACGATGCGGATATTGTGGAGGAAACCCCCACAGAGCGGCAGACTGTCCAGCACGGGGAAAGAGGTGCACGGGGTGAGGAAGAATCAATCACTTTGAGCGAGTGTGCCGATCCCGAAAGAACAGAGGGCCAAGGCCTGCGGTGAACCTCATCCCTGAAGCGCGGAGCGGAAACAGTGATATGGACGATGATGAAGGTGAAGAACAAACGGTTCATTCGGTGTACATGATAGGCGCAGCTACCCAGACATCACGCCAACTCCCCCACTGTCAGGTGCGTGTCGGAGATCATGACAGCTCAGCTGTCATAGATACGGGGCAACCATCAACATCATGTCCGCCGAAGTGTACAAAGCGTTGAAGCCGACACCACTTCTGAGCTCCACCGCCATTAAGGTCTTTGCCTATGGACAAGACCAGCCGCTGGTGATGAGGGGCAAGTTTAAAACGACCATCTCGTATGGCTCCAACTCCATAACATTGCAAATATATGTTGCCGAAGATGGACAAGGCATGCTGCTAGGATGCTGAGCCGCGGAAGACCTGGCAGTGGTGACGTTTGCCTTTGGAATTCACCAGGAGACAGTTCGGCACATCTTAGCTGAATTCCCGGCAGTATTTGATGGAATCGGGTGACTGAAAGGGAAAGAGATACACCAGCACATAGACCCCACTGTACAGCCAGTAGCGTTACGGCATCGACGCATTGCATTCCATCTCAGGTCGTTGGTGGAAAAAGAACTGGCGAAACTGGAAGCTGCTGGAATCAGAGAGAAGGTGACGGGGCCCACTCTGTGGGTGTCACCCATTGTCGTCGCCCAAAAGCCAAAACAGCCGGGAGAGGTGCGGATCTGTGTGTACATGAGACTGCCCAATGCCGCCATAAAAAGGGAAAGACACCTCACTCCCATAATAGACGATCTCATCGGGGAGCTGAGTGGGGCGTGCTGGTTCTCAAAGCTTGACCTCCGATCTGGATACCATCAGTTGGTGCTGGACAAAGAGTCACGTTACATCACAACTTTTTCCACCCACGTGGGCCTGCGGCGATACACCCGTCTGAGATTCGGGGTTTCAAGCGCGGCTGAGGTCTTCCAGAATGTGATCCATGAATTGCTGATAGATCTTCCCGGAGTGGTAAATGTCAGTGATGACATTCTCATATATGCCAAAACAATCGCAGAGCATAACGCCAGGCTGACCCAGGTGCTTCAGAGAATCCAAGATTCTGGCCTTACCCTTCATCGCGACAAATGTGAGTTCCTCAAGCGACAACTCCAGTTCTTCGGGTATGTGTTCTCGGCCTCGGGTGTCACCCCGGATCCCGACAAGGGACGAGATATCAAGATGGCATCTGCTCCCACCAATGTCACCGAGGTAAGAAGCTTCCTCGGCATGGTCAACTACTGTGGCCGATTCATCCGAGATCTCACCACCCTCACGCAGCCGCTCAGAGAGCTAACCAAAGGTTCAGTCCCTTGGACCTGGGGTCCGGTAATCACGGAACCGCTACCAGACCGCCCATGGGCCTGTGTCAGTCTAGACTTTGGGAGCCTCCAAGACAGGAGACACACCTTTGTACTCATCGACGACCATTCGAACTATCCCGAGGTGGAAGTACTCCCGTCGTTGAACGCGAGTGAAGTCATTCCCAAGCTGGAAAAAGTGATGGCCACTCATGGGATCATCCAGGAACTGAGAACTGACAATGGCCCTCCGTTCCAGGGTTAAGAGATGGCAAACTATCTCTCGTCTCTTGGCATCACGCACAAGAAAATAACACCCAGATGGTCTCAAGCCAACGGAGAGGCCGAGAGGTTCATGCGCACCTTGAATAAAGTAATACACATTGCTCATGACCGTCATCAATCCCTGGAATTAGTGATCCAGCGAGATACTAGCAACAAGCATTCATACACAAAATACTCACCTGGGCCCATTCATTCACACTAACTAGTAATCACCGCTGGTGGGAATCAGCTGTACTCTTTATCAAAATCCCTGCTACCAATTACCTTTTCTGATTGAAGAGTAATGACTTACCAATGGACCTTTGATAATTGGGGATAAAATGAGATCATACAAATACAATGTCATAAAACACCTGAAATAACCACTGACTCAGGAAGTTTTAAAATGTTTATCTACAATTTAGCAGAGTAAAATACAAGCCACATGGCACTTAATCGCATATCAAGGAGGAAGCACACTATTTAATCACCTATTAATCATGAATGACGGTCCCCCAGAAAGAAGAAGATAGAGACAGCAGTACACACTAAAGATTATGCTTTATAGTTACCTAAAAGTGTGAGAACCAAACCCCTTGGCCAAGGAGTTGGAAAAGGTCCCAAGAAAGATGAAGACCAAAGACCTCCGGACCAGGTTCAAGACAGGACAGGTGACCTCTCTACCAACGACGCCTGCGTCGTTCCCCTCTCTGACACTTCGTTCCTCCTCGATTCTTCCGTGTCTTCTTTCTAATGGAATCCTCTGCCCCCACCTCAGGACCTCATTGGACAGCGGTTCAGTCTGTAATCGATCAGCTCGTTCTGTGGTCTTAAAAGCTGACAGCCTCAACGCTCTGCACTCCTAAGCTAACTAACTAGCTAATTCTATATCTATTATACCCTTCTACACCCAGGTACCTTCCATTAATGTTTCAAAATTATGGGCCCACTACTTCTGATTGGACAGGGACAGGGCGTTGATCCTCACACCATGACAATTTAGTTCAATTTCTTTAAGCCCATTGTTTTAAAATACCGCCCCTCTCAATTAATACATTTGCTTTATTTGCCACCCGTCTCACGACAATTTTTAATACAAAGTGTATGCAAAATGTATCAATTTGTAGGACATCTCAGATGAACTGTGAAGGTGATCAGCGGGTCATGTCCTTGGACAATTTCCAAGTTGACTTCATCGCTTTGTCTTGTTAGTTTCAGGGCGCATGCGCAATCACGTGGTTTCTTGAGCTGCCGTTTAGTCAACCCAGGCCCACTTTATGAACTAATAGAAAATCAAAGAAGAAACATATTAAAATCAAAAAAATAAATGTTTTCACTGTATACCACCTACTTCTACTCTACTCCCTTTTAATTATAAATGTCTATCCCGCATTAGTAGCGTTAGAATACCACATTATTAATTGCAGCAAATGCGAAAGCTTTAGCATGTGAGAACATTAAGCAGCCATTTTAGCATACACTGCGCAGAAGCAAAAGATTCCCTCCAAGCAAAGAAAGACATCATACCACGTGACATGGTTGACACATGCGCAGTTGAGTTCCCGCGCTTTACCGGCCATTTTGGATTAGACGAGGATTACTTATTAGTGGAAAACACATAGGCAAGCATCTTCTGGATAAAATGTTGTGTTTGCACATTATTAATAAAGACGTTACAAAGTTTTAGTACAAATTAATTAATACTGTGAGAAGATTGCTTACGAGCAAGTCTCATTGTGAGTCCTTGCTCCATCAATCCCCTCTCTGATGGCGTTTCTGAGCCATCAAAACTACCTATAACCAGATGCCAACTTAACATATTTTTGTCACATTTTCATTTTTACATTGTCTATTCTTATCCTCTCTTTTCAGTTTCTTGTATATTTCACTTTTCAGATCTTCTAATTCAATTTCATCAAATTTCCGTTTCTTGCCTTTTCCTGTCACCCTATATGTTTCGTTCTTTCTACAACATTTGCACCATATCATTATTGACAGTACTATTATTGCTATCCCTACTGAGGGTACTATTATTTGACCTATAAGTCCTTTTCCTACATTAGTAAACCAGGTACCAATTGACGCAATGCTGTTTGTCAATCTTTCCCATACACTGTCAACTTCCAGTGGTTTCAGTTCATTCTCAAGTTTTGTTATATTCTTTATATACGTTCCGATTTCTGCACTTTTGTCAGGACTATACGTGCAACAATGTTTCGTTTTCAACAATTTACAGACTCCGCCCTCTTTTGCTAATATTATATCAAGAGCAAGTCGATTTTGCATAACCATAGATCTAATCGCAACCATCTCCGCATTAATCATTAGAAATCCTCCAGCAGTATCCGTTGATAAACGATCAACCACTGTAGATAATTTACATATTCTCCTTGAGTTCAGAATTACTCCCACTGAAGGTATCAATGCACCAAATATATCACCTACAATTTCTGAAAAACTAGCTCTTTTACTACGTGTTAATTCACTATTATTTTCATTGCTCCCAGTGTTTCTTTTTACGTGGTATACTTTTGGAAAAACTATTCCAAAATAACAACTTCCATACCACGGTGCAGGAAGCCTAAAGTAAGCCTTATTCCCACACACAAAATATATTCCAGGAAAAACTGAATCTGTTCCTCCTTTTAGTCCCCAACCTCCAACAATTAAGAAATTATGTTCACATTCACTGGTACCAATAAAAACATTGTTATATTCAGTCTTTAACCTATGTAGACAAAATTTCCCTGTCTTTACAAAATCCAGAGCCATAGCAGCTTGAGCCATGCCAGGTGTGTAAATACCCTCTTTCTCAGCCCAAGGTGTAAGATGAGCTTTATGCTCAGACGCTTTCTTTTGGAAATTCTGTCTTCTATTCTCAACTAAATTTTAAAATATCTTTTCTTCTTCACGTAATGAACATGTTAGATTGCTCCTATGTGCATATGTTATGTCTATCGACTTCATCGTTAAGAAAAATTCTCCTATAAATTGTGCATCTTTACTACTAAGCACTGGGTTCATATTCTTTCGAATAGGAACCTCTGAAAATATCACATCTATATTTGAATAATAATACTGAAGTTTCCCTGTTCTATAAAATAAACTAGTTAGTACGCTACATGATATACCATAAGTTAAAGGCAAATGATGATATGTTAAACCTTCTGCTACTGATTGAGGTAACTTCATACAGACATAACAGTCACTAACTTCCATTGTATCTACGTACTGAAACAATAATTTAGTAAAAACATTTAAACTAGTATCGTTATCTGTTACCACGTGATGAAAATCTGGTTCATCCTTCCGCTTCTATTTCTACTCTATCACCTTTCATGTTATCTATCCTTCCCTTAGTATCATTGTTATTCTTTTTGTCCATTATCATAAGGTAAAGAATTGCTACAATCACAACTAACCACACTATAAGCACCACTACCAGACTACATATGCATATAGCACAGCATCTTTTACAACATTTCCGTTTCGGTCTCCCAGAAACTCTGTCGTCAGCCATTTTTGACAAAGAAGAATTTTCTTCTTTTCTTTTTCTTTCAAGACTTTAATATTTATCAAGGAGGTTTCACTTCTTTTTCATAGGTCAATTCTGCACTTGTTCCTTCGTCACCACTTTCACTTGACTCTGAACTCTCGTAGTCTTCAAGGATTATATAAGTCCAATCAGGACCTTTAAACTTATTGTTCACGAGTTTCAATCTTTTGCTTTTTCGTTTTTCAGTTCCACTTGTTTGTCCAGATAAGCTTGTTACTTCATTTACTTGCTCTGGATCTTCATTTCGTGTTACTATATGGTATTTCACTCTTTTAATGACACTAGGCCAATGATCACCTTTTCTGACTTTCTTTGTTTGCACTGTATCTTCACCTTCCGAATCTTTTCCAAAAACTCTTCTATTTTCAAGGTGTGGCACAAATTGATTTTCCTCGATTTCAGTTTCCTCTTCTATCTGCTCTTGTTCAGGTCTTGTTGTTGTTTCTTCAGTTGCCTGAGTGTTAGTTTCTACTAACTGACCCTGTTCAGGATTGACGTCTTCGTGCTTGATGCTTTCTTGCTCGATGTTTTCTTGGTTTTCTTCTCCCTGAACGTGTTTTTCTTGTTCTAACTGGTTCTGATCAGGGCTTATTGCACTTTGTACTTGAATGAATGAATATTGGACTTGTAGAGCGCGAACTTAGCCCAAGGGCGTCAAGGCGCTGCAGCCTGACCGCATTCTTCTGAACCTGTCTGTCCCTGCTCAAATTTTGTTGTTTCGTTGTCAATTTGAGCCCAATTTCCTTTCCCTATCTGGGCCTGCTCAGGTTCTCTTTTTGTTTCAATCTCCCTATCCTGAGCTGGTTCTTCTTCACCTATCTCGTCCTCACTAATTTCCTCTAATCTAGCTCTACTTCTTGTTTTGATGAAAACTTCTGGTATATCAACCACTGGTATCCAGTCCTGACTTGTGCTCGGTTGTTCTTCTTCAGCTTCTCCCGAATCTATCACTTGGGATTCTTCAGCTGGCCAACCTTCAGCTTCCACAGCTATTGATGCTGACTGAGGATCTTTTCCTTCAGGAGCTGACACCCTTTTGGTGTGGCTTACATGAATCCAATTAGGCAATCCTGCAAATTTGACTGCTGTGTTTGTAACCAATATAACCTGACAAGGTTCGCCCCACCTGGGTGATAAACACGTTTCTCTGGTGTGATGCTTCACTACCACCCAATCTCCGGGGTTCAGATCATGCTCTTGTTCAGGCTGCCTGGAAACTGCGTCTTCTCCAACCTGGTGAGAGACAGAACGCACTAGGTCAGCCAATGCTTTGCAATAATCTAGAACCATATCATCAGTTATGTTCAGCAGTTTATTTCCAGGTACATGGGCTTGTCTCATTGCTCTTCCCATGATGATTTCATGTGGACTCAATCCTGTATTTCTATCAGGAATGCTCCTGAGTCCCATTAAGACAAGAGGCAATGCATCTGGCCAATCTAACGATGTGGATGCACACATCTTTGACAATCTTGACTTTATTGTGCCATTCATTTGTTCAACCACTCCAGAAGCCTCTGGGCGGTACGCATAGTGCAATTTTTGTTCAATTTTAAATGCTTCAGAGATTATTCGAATTACATCGTTATTGAAGTGACTCCCTCTATCTGATTCCAAAGTTACTGGGAAACTGAACCGTGGAATGAGTTCTCGTAACAACAGTTTTGCAACTGTTATGCTGTCATTCCTCCTGGTAGGGTAAGCCTCCACCCACCTTGAAAACAGACACACTATGACAAGTACATATTTCAGTCTTTTACAAGGTGGTAACTGAATGAAATCTAACTGCAATCTCACAAATGGACCCTCCGCCTTTCCAATTTTTCCCAAACCAATTACTGTTCTCCTTCCTGGATTATTCATTTGGCAAGTTAAACACCTCTGGCAAAGACTCTCTGCTGCAGCCCTAAACCTTGGATTGTACCAACTTTGTCTGAAAAGTCTAATCATGGCATCTCTCCCTACATGTGTGTCTCCGTGATACATTCTGGCCATTTGTGAAATCAGGCAATCAGGCATGACTGGTCTGCCATCTGAATAAACCCACACGTCATCATCTGTTCTTCTACTACACCCTATTTTTATCCAAACATCTCTTTCACTCTCCTCAGCATCATCTTGCAATCGTTTCACATCATTCCATGTTTCAGGTGTTGAACATAGCATAAGTTGGCAGCTGATTCCCATCCTTTCTACTTTTCTGTTTACTGCCAATCTGTTTCTGACACAGTGTTGGGCAATTAGGTCTGCGTATCTGTTACCGGCAACCACCCAGTCATCTCCTGACTGGTGTGCGGCACATTTCACCACTGCCAATTCTTTTGGTTATTGTATTGCCTCCAATAATTCCTTGACAAACTGTCCATTTTTGATTAGGGGATCCTGAGGAAGTCATGAAATCCCTCTGCATCCACAGTTGGCCAAAATCATGCACAACCCCGTACCCATATTGACTGTCCGTAAATATGGTTACTTTTAGATTTTTCCCAATTTTGGAGGCTTTGATTAAAGCAATTAATTCAGCTACTTGTGCAGATTTGACTCCTGGTAAATAGGATGCTTCGACTATTCCAGAAAGTTCACATACAGCATAGGCTGCACTCAATTTTCCATCTTCATGCCTTAGGCATGGGCCGTCCACAAACAGCTCCCTATCTGGGTTTTTAAGGGGCATTTCCTGTATGTCAGGACGCGGTTTGGTACACAACTCTGTGACCTGCAAACAGTCATGTTCTGGGTCGTCCTTAACTTCTTCACAATATGGATCTGGCAATAATGTAGCAGGATTTACAACTGTGCACCTAGCTATGGTCACATTTTCAGCTCCTAGAATTATTCGCTCATATCTTGTCATCCGACTAGGTGTGAGATGCTGAGTTCTAGTTCTTGTCAAGAGGATCACAACTGCATGTGGGACAAACACTTTAACAGGATATCCCATTACTATTGATTAACTTTGTTCAATGCTCATACAGGTAGCAGCTACTGCTTTTAAGCAGCCTGGCAATGCTGCAGCCACTGGGTCCAATGTAGCAGAAAAATATGCTATAGGACGCCTGTCTAGTCCATGTTTTTGAGTTAGCACTGAAAGTGCACAACTTTCTCTTTCATAGCAAAACAGTGTGAATTCTTTTGTATAGTCAGGCATGCCCAAGGGAGGTGCCTCACACAAAGCATTTCTTAATTTTACAAATGCACTGACACTTTCATCATCCCATTCAACTGGATCCTTTGCTTTCTTTTTGGTTAACTGAATTAAAGGCTTCGCTAGTAGTGAAAACCCTACAATCCATTGTCGACAGTATCCTACTATTCCAAGAAACATTCTCACCTTTCTTTGCGTTACTGGCATTTTCATTTGCTTAATTATCTTTATTCTTTCAGAGGTTATTCTTCTCTTCCCTCTTTCAATTTGGTGTCCCAAATATTTAACTGCCGTTGTACAAAATTGTAATTTTTCAGGTGACACTTTGTGTCCTTCCTCAGCCAAATGGTTGAGTAATGCAATTGAATCTGCGACACAATCATCATGTGTTCTTGATGCGACTAGCAAGTCGTCTATGTACTGTACCAAGACTAAATTCCTGGGCAGTACTAATTTTTCTCGGCACCTTTTCAGTATTTGATTAAAAATGGAGGGACTTTCTGTGTACCCCTGAGGAACACGATTCCACACATAGACATGGTTTTCGAATTTAAACGAAAACAGATATTGGCTATCTGGATGCAATGGTATTGAGAAAAATGCTTGGCACAGATCAATTACAGTAAACCATTCTGCATCCCATGGTATCTGGTATAGGATCACTGCAGGATTTGGTACTATAGGACAACAAGGTACCACAATTTTATTAATTTTCCGCAAATCCTGAACGATCCTATATTTTCCACTAGGCTTTTTCAAACCCATAATTGGCGAACTACAAGGGCTACTCAGAACTTCTTTTAATATGCCTTGTTTCACCATTCTGTCAATTTCTTCAGTAACTCCTGCTTTTACTTCTGCACTCATTTTGTACTGTCTGGTATTTGGGAAAATTGCGCCTTCTTTTACAGTGATCTTCACTGGGTCTATTTTTGCCATAAGACCTACTTTTTTCCCAGTAAAATCCCATACCTTAGAGTTCACCGTAGTTCTTAACTCTTCTGGTAACTCATCTTTGGTTATCAAGGAGAACATCTCATCTACTTCCGTACCTTGCTTGGCTATCATGAATTTGTAAACATGATCTTCATCCGGGGTCTGTATTGCAACACCATCCGGTGTGCAAAAAATAGTGCAATTCATTTTACACAGTAAGGGGTCGATTCCGATTCGGGCCGGAAATTTCTCCGACCGAGCCGGACCCGGAGAGATTTCCGACCGAATCGGACCCGTGCAGTCCGACCGAACGAGTATGTTATCGGACACGAGTCGGTCGGACTCCCATTGAACTCAATGGGAGCCGGTCGTACAACGCGTACGCGGGCTCCCATTGCCTCAATGGGTGCGAGGCGGACAAGGGCGCTCCCTACAGCGAGTACGCCGCGAGCGCTCGCGGCGTACACGCACAGGTAGGGGGACCCATGGGTCCCCCTGTGTGCGCCTCGCACGGGTACGCGCTACAGGGGGTCCGACACGGACCCCCAAAGTACGGCTCCGACAGCTCTTACGAGCCGGAGTGCGCGGCTCGGTCGGACTGCTCGCGGCGCGCATCGTACTTACCCGGCCGGGAAACGTCTCCATTGCGCGGTGCGGAATCGGGTCCGAGCGAGTCGGTCGGAGCGGTTCGAGTCCGAGCGAGTCGGTCGGAGCTGTCGGGACGCCCGGACGAGTCGGTCGGCGACCCGCATCGTACTCGCTCGGCCGGACCCGCGTACGGTTCGGTCGGGAAACAGGCTTTCGCATGGCTTTTTTCCCGACCGAATGGTATTGGGTGCGCCTCCGACCGAGATCGGAATCGGCCCCTAAGTCTCTGCCCAGTAAATTTACTGGACTGGAATCACACACCAGAAATTGGTGCATTTCTCAGAAGTTTCCTATTCTTACTTCCATGGGCTCAGTAAGGGGTGTTCTAATCTTTTGATTTGCTACTCCTACAACTTGGATAGCTTCTCCAGCGAGAGGGAGGTCTGGGATGTCTGCTGTTCTTACAGTAGAACGGGTAGCACCAGTGTCCAAAAGAAAAGTGATATCATTACCTTTTACTTTCCCTTCAACATATGGACCTGACTGATCTACCAGCAAGGATGCGCCAAGTACGCACTCCTTCTCCCCCTCTCTTAGGCACCGTCATTGATAATCATATGGATCAAAATCATCCTGTAAAAGAAACTGTGAAGTTACATATTCATTCTTACCACTTCCTCCTTGATATCCGACGTCTGTACAGTGCTTTGCTCTGCTTACACTACCCTGTATAGGGGCAGGTGGCAACTGACTCTGAGGATTTACACCCTGGTGTGAGTCATTCTGCGTCTGTGGATTTAAATTATGATTTGGGCCATTATTATTTTGAATCTTTTTACATTCGTTCTTCCAATGTCCCAACTTTCCGCATCCATGACAAGGAAATTTCTTTTAGCCTCTTCTCTACTCATTCGTCCTCTCACCTTTCCACCATTCCCTGTGTCACCATTCGTTCCAGATTCTTTTCCCTGACTTTCTGTTGGATTATCCAAATTAATTCCTGTTGCTCAGCCATTTTCACTTGAGCCCACATCACTTTTTCTTGTAGTTTCTTGTGCCTGTCTTCAATGTCATCTCCACAATATTTAGCATATTTCAAAATCTCATCGATAGGCTTTCCCTGCCAACATAACATGTGTTGCTTAATCATCTGACAAATCTCTGGTTTTAGACCATAAACAAATCGATAAACAAACTGACTCATATTTTTGTCCCCAATATCTTCGAAACCGCTGTACTGTTTGAACACCTGTAATAGACGTTCGTAGTAGGCATGTACCGATTCACTTGCCTCTTGGGTAGTCCTGTCTATTTTCACCCAATCTGTTTCTTTTGGTGGTATTTTCCCTTTCAAATAAGTTATTACCCGGTGATACTTTTTCATCACATCATTTGATGGGGCACCTGTCTTTGGATCTCTAGGATACTCTTCACTAGGCCAGTCGATTGTAATTTTACAATCTGTCCATAAATCGGCAGGTACCACTATGTCAAACAAACCATCTAAGTCCTTTAACAAAACCTTTGAAACTTTCACAAACCTCTCAACCTGCTTGTACCATTCAATTGGTTTTTCTCTCAATTTTGGAAAATCATTTGTAAATGACAAAATGTCTTGCCTGCTCCATGGGACATGAACATAACCTCCTCCTGGAACCTCCCGCATCGGGTACATCTGTTCTACTTTTCCTGTTTCCTTCAATAAATACTCAGAAGTCGTTCTACTGAAACGTGCCTCTTCCTTTTTCTTTATCCATCTAGTTTTCCATTTATCCAATTCTCCCCATTTCTGTAATACTGACATTAATTCTTTAACTTGTAATTTTCTACCAGATGTATTCATATTTTCTAAGTCTTTATCAGTAAATTCTGCTCTATATGGTTTCTGTAGTACCTTTGACTTCCTTATTTCAATTCCCATCTCTGAGGCCAAATCCGTTAACTTTTCATGGAATATTTTTACATTTCTGGTTATGCTCCTACATACGAACAATAGTTCTTCTTCACTGTAGGTATTTAGACGATCTACTCCTACATTACCTGCTATCATTTCTTCTAACTCGACTTTTAATTTATAAATGTCCAAAATCTTTGGGGGTGAACTCTGTCTGTCTATTCCTTGTGCCCATCTTTCTAAGTCTTCTGGAGTTACTACTGTTGCACTTTTAGTTCCTGAAGATGTTATTATATTTACATCCTTTGAGCAACCAGGTGTGACTCTTCTGGGGGTGCTATTTGCGGATTCTGGAATAGGCAAATCCATTAGTGAAATCATAGATTCACAATCGCTGATATGGTCATCAATTATTACAGCTTCATGTTTAGGAATATCCACTGTTGTAGTCATAACTAGAGGTTTCGGACAATTTATTTTGTCACCATATAAAGGGACCACGGGATCAATGGTTACAGGTATGGTCAGGGAATCAGGATGTACATTCAACTGTGTTATTTTCTGTATCAATTCTGCTCTGTTTCTGTCTACAGCCTCTCTTTCCTTATCCTGAAGTACCCTATTAACTGGTGGATTATGCAGTACTTGAGGTACCAATGGTGTTCTCAAAATTGGTGCACTTGGGGAACAACCACCCAACCCTTCCTGGTATGGTGGAGGGTTCTTTAATATTTCTTCCATAAATTCATCTTCGGATTCTCCAAACCCTGTCATGTGTTTAGTCTTTTCTTTGCATTTGCTCCCTAATGGTTCATCTGCCATGAATACTGGATACAAACCCTCGGTAAGCATTGCTCGTCTCCACTGTTTCATCTGACTTTCTCGTGTCTCATTTTTGTGTCTAGGGAAAAATCCCCTGTAACCCCTATTGCTTCTGGGTCTATCACGTTCAAATGCCTCTGTTTCCCATTCTTCTAGGGCTTCGTATTGCGTTAATCTTGGTCTGGGATCTAATTCATTCATTCTTATTCTAAAATGTTGAAGAATTCTCCCATTGAAAGTACCATTCTCTGGGAAAGCTAATATTCTGTCATCTTTTGTATATTCTATCCAATTTTCTAACCATACACAAGTATGATAACCCCTCTTCATCATCATGAATGAGGCGGGCGTTTTTGCTGGTGGAATGATAATTCCTTCCCTAGTTTTGATTGGCTTATCCTTTTAAAAATAATTCTTAATCTTTTGTAAGAATGACAATTTTTTCTTTTCTCCGTACATTTTGGGTAAATATCTGTTTATCGAATTATATTCTGCAAAACCTAGGAATCTCCTGTCTGGACGTGTTCCTATTAAAGTCGGATCGCGTTTCCACATATAATCTACACTGTCCACTAAGATTTCGACTTCTATGCTGACAACCAATCAAATTCCAGCTAACATTTGTCTTGGGGCAATCCTAGCGCGGTTTTTCTGTGATGTTTGTCTGACGACCCCTCCTTTACAATCTGCGCTTCTCTGTCCCTCGCGGTTTCAACCAATCCCAGCGCGGCACCTGTGACGTCAGTATTACTCCTGACTACTGACCCCTCCTTTACAAGCTCGCTCCATGCCCGCTGTGTCGACCAATCCCAGCGCGACGTTTGTGACGTCAGCTTTTACTCCGACAGCTGACCCTCCCTTTACAAAATCGTACGCAAAAATGTATTTTCTCAACGCTTCTTATTAAAATTCAGTAACAACATAAAACATTCGCTATCGTGCCAGTTTCTCTAAATTGGAAAAGATAGTTTTTCTCATACTTAGTAAAACCTTTCCGTTTACTAAACATACACTACGAGTAAAACCCTTCCGTTTACTTTTCACATAAGCTTCGGAAATACCTGCTACTCCTTCAATGTTACCCTTTCTAGGTGATATAACATCAAATTTTCATCAGTGTATTCCTTTCCTGTCACTCACACGCACAGAGTCCCTAACAAGTACTGATAGCCCTGCTTAACTTTTCAGTACTATTTCTGCCTGACAGATAACCTCACTGCAGTATGGCTTCCACTTACCATCTGCTATTCAAATTCCCCGGGATTCTAGACAACATAAAACAAGACTTTTAAAACGGATGTTAGTTCATAAAAATATAATTCTCATTACCCAATTAACAAAGTAAAACCATCCTCTGATAGCCAGAAAACTGATCCAGCGAGATACTAGCAACAAGCATTCATACACAAAATACTCACCTGGGCCCATTCATTCACACTAACTAATAATCACCGCTGGTGGGAATCAGTTGTACTCTTTATCAAAATCCCTGCACCAATTACCTTTTCTGATTGAAGAGTAATGACTTACCAATGGACCTTTGATAATTGGGGATAAAATGAGATCATACAAATACAATGTCATAAAACACCTGAAATAACCACTGACTCAGGAAGTTTTAAAATGTTTATCTAAAATTTAGCAGAGTAAAATACAAGCCACATGGCACTTAATCGCATTTCAAGGAGGAAGCACACTATTTAATCACCTATTAATCATGAATGACGGTCCCCCAGAAAGAAGAAGATAGAGACAGCAGTACACACTAAAGATTATGCTTTATAGTTACCTAAAAGTGTGAGAACCAAACCCCTTGGCCAAGGAGTTGGAAAAGGTCCCAAGAAAGATGAAGACCAAAGACCTCCAGACCAGGTTCAAGACAGGACAGGTGACCTCTCTACCAACGACGCCTGCGTCGTTCCCCTCTCTGACACTTCGTTCCTCCTCGATTCTTCCGTGTCTTCTTTCTAATGGAATCCGCCGCCCCCACCTCAGGACCTCATTGAACAGCGGTTCAGTCTGCAATCGATCAGCTCGTTCTGTGGCCTTAAAAGCTGACAGCCTCAACGCTCTGCACTCCTAAGCTAACTAACTAGCTAATTCTATATCTATTATACCCTTCTATACCCAGGTACCTCCCATTAATGTTTCAAAATTATGGGCCCACTACTTCTGATTGGACAGGGACAGGGGGTTGATCCTCACACCATGACAATTTAGTTCAATTTCTTTAAGCCCATTGTTTTAAAATACCGCCCCTCTCAATTAATAAATTTGCTTTATTTCCCACCCGTCTCACGACAATTTTTAATACAAAGTGTATACAAAATGTATCAATTTGTAGGACATCTCAGATGAACTGTGAAGGTGATCAGCGGGTCATGTCTTTGGACATCTTCCAAGTTGACTTCATCGCTTTGTCTTGTTAGTTTCAGGGCGCATGCGCAATCACGTGGTTTCTTGAGCTGCCGTTTAGTCAACCCAGGCCCACTTTACGAACTAATAGAAAATCAAAGAAGAAACATATTAAAATCAAAAAATAAATGTTTTCACTGTATACCACCTACTTCTACTCTACTCCCTTTTAATTATAAATGTCTATCCTGCATTAGTAGCGTTAGAATACCACATTATTAATTGCAGCAAATGCGAAAGCTTTAGCATGTGAGAACATTAAGCAGCCATTTTAGCATACACTGCGCAGAAGCAAAAGATTCCCTCCAAGCAAAGAAAGACATCATACCACGTGACATGGTTGACACATGCGCAGTTGAGTTCCCGCGCTTTAGCGGCCATTTTGGATTAGACGAGGATTACTTATTAGTGGAAAACACATAGGCAAGCATCTTCTGGATAAAATGTTGTGTTTGCACATTATTAATAAAGACGTTACAAAGTTTTAGTACAAATTAATTAATACTGTGAGAAGATTCCTTACGAGCAAGTCTCATTGTGAGTCCTTGCTCCATCATTAGCAATCTTCTCTTTTCTTCGAGTATATAGACAAACACCGCATTCCACCACTGGAGTGGCTGCGGGACATATGTCCATGGGGCGTGTGGTTGCTGACTCTATCCTGCATCATCCCGTGTGGCGTCCAGAGTGCCTGAAGGAGAGTCAAATTCAATTGCGTCGTCAACGTCGAATGATCAAGCCAGTTGGCGGCGAAAAGCCCAGCCGTCGGCCCTGAAGGTGGGTGACCTGGTTCTCTTGCAAAATCGGGCCATTGCAGCAAGTTTAGATTGCCATATGAGAAGGAACCCTGGGTCATCACAGACCGGAGAGGCACCAAAATTACTGCCCAGCGCGGTGCTGAGACTGTCACACAGAATGTGTCATTCTTCAAGAGCTGTCACCTGCCTCCCGAGGCGTCACTGGACACGACGGGGCCTGAGACTGTGAGGGCTAATGGTCTCGAGCAAGATAAGTGGGGAATGCCCGAGCCCACCTCTCCGGAGACCACTACACCCGATATGGAGTTATCTGTGCCCCGCGCTGAGATCTCTGAAAGCTGTTCCCTGGCGCCTCCTGATAGTCAGCTTAGTGGATGTGGGAGTTTCTGATATCATCTGAGAAGCAATCCAGAGCCGTCCTGCAGACTCAAGGATCATCTCATGTAAGACTGTTCTTTTGTTGTTATGTTTAGACTGAGGGGAGTCGGTAATGGTGGTTGGTGTATTTTGAAATCTGTTTGGGGAGGAATGTAGTGTCGGCCCCTGTGACGTAACAGGCGCGACACGGACTGACCCACGTATGCAACAGGTCGGATGGGGTTCTCTTAGTAGACCCCTGAGACCTGGACAATAGTGGTGTGGTCTTAAGGTCATGTGACCTAGTTAATAAATTGGAGCCCGCGCGGACGTGACATGGGTAGACGCACGAACGCCGGAGCTCCGCAGATAGTCATACTGGGCTCCGTGTTTCATTTTCATTACGCCAAGCAATTGCCGCAATTGCCAAGGCCCTAGTGTGTCTGTCGACACTACAGCACTCTATGCACCAACAAAGACAACACCCCAGCCACCATCTCAGTCTAGGAACCCCTCACCCATTGCCTCTTACAAGTTCGCCTGTCCATCTCATTGCGCAGCACGAGATGCACAACCTGAGTCAACTCATATGTGCATAACACCATATCATAGTGCCGGCGAAAACTGGGCTTTCGGGGGCCTAGTTAGTATTGTGGAACCAATCCCTGGCATAATGTTAAAAGAATTGTAATCGAACAACTAGTTTATTTACGAAAAATAAGACAGTACAGATACAATGCTAACAGTGAAATGTAGTAATGACACCGGACAACGAAGGCATCAGGAACAGATCTTTAATAACAGACAAAGCAGTTCCTCAGAGCGACAAGCGAGCGTGTTCCACCAACGCCAGCCAAACACCAACTGACACTCGTGGAACAGCGCGGCACGAACATTCTAAACAACGGAATCGGGGGACTGGACGCAGCCGAGTCCAAAAAGGTAAATATGACATCACTACACACCCCCTCCCTTCACCCAAGAAGAGGAGAGAAGAAAAGGAAAGGAAAACAGGAACAGAATTAGAAGGAAAAAGTAAATCATGTAAGTACATAGTCTGCCAAATAACTAGGCGGTCTGCGCTCACGGCAGGGGCGTGAGGACTCAGGCTCTGCAGCTGGAGAAGAGGTAGCAGGTAAAAAGTTGTGGGCGTCACAAGAGAGCTGCCCCGACCTCCTTCACCCCCTCCACACCCTCCATTTGCTTCAATTCCGACATCACTCAAAACCCAAAACTCGTTAGCACATTTGTCAGAACTTTTTACATTAGCACCATCTACTTTGTGTGCAGTCTCCCTTCCTTTACGAAACAAAGCGACCTTACGCTAGTTCCACTTGCTTCCATTCTCGACGACAACATAGTTCTGGAATACTTGTTTTACCTTGAATGGCACCCAAAACTTGGACAGGCCACGGACTGTCCTGCCATGTCTGATTTTAACTAAGTCACCAATACAGATACCTGATGCTCTTTCGCTATGGTCAGTGTCTCTCTCTACAGGTGAACTGGGTGAAATTAGCCATGCAGGTACAAGTTTAGTACCGGGTTTCCGCCCACGCATCTTCTCGAAAGGGGAAACCCCGGTTATACTGTGCACAGTCGTACGATGCGCCCACACCATTTCATTCACCATGCTTCTCACATTCTTTTGGCTCTGGACTGCCATGGAAATGGTACCTTTAACCAGGCGATTGGCCCGCTCAACCATCCCATTGGCCTGTGGGTTGTACAAACTGGTACGATGGTGTGTAATGCCACACTTGTCGAGAACATTTCTCATTTCCTTCTAAACCAGTTGGGTCCATTGTCCGTGACCAGGACACGTGGAAGACCCTCCTCTTGGAAGACCATTATAAGTTTCTCTATGGTACTCTGAGTGGTGACCTCGGACATGAAATGCACAATGAGCCACTTAGAGTGCACATCTACCATGACCAACGCATTCTTAAGGTTTTCATCAACGCCGTGCATAGGTCCAATAAAGTCCAAGCAAACAGTACTCCATGAAAATCCTGGATCTTCAATATGGCCAATGTTGGTCTTAAAACCCGTCTTGAGCCTCTTCTCGCTCTGGACACACACCTCACAATTTACCACCCATTCATTGATTTCCTCATCCATACAGGGCCACCAGAAGTTTTCTCTCACACGTTTCTTGGTCAACGTTTGGCCTAGATGGCCCTCATGAGCCATTGCTATTATCTTGCGTCTGACAGCACAAGGTGGTACAAATTTGTCGTCTCTCATTAGTACTTTGGACTCACTCATGCTGAACTCGTCCAGTATTTTAACAAAAGGTCTCACAGTGGGCCCCACTGTACTTTCCCTTCTACATCCCTTGATCAACATGCGTTCCACCTCCTTAAGAGTGGAATCTTGCTCCATACCCAACTTCCACTCCTCCGCAGTTACCGCTACTCCAACACATTCTGCCACATCACCCAAGGATGCCACAGCTCCTTCCTGCTCCCAAACATTGCTCTCAGTCACGCCAACACCATTGCATAAAGACAATCGGGACAGACAGTCTGCGTGTGCGTTTCTCCATCCAGGTATGTGAGTCACCTTGTACCTGTACTCCTGCAGGCGCGATGCCAGTCTGGCTAACCTTGCTGACCCTTTTCCTGCACCACCTGGGCTCAGCACTTTGACTAAAGGCTTGTGGTCCGTACGGATGCAGAATTCAATACCCCACAAGAAAGTCCTGAAATGTTCCACTGACCATGCGGCAGCCAGAGCTTCCCGCTCTATAACTGAATAGTTACACTCGCACTCTGTCAAAGTTCGTGATGCGAATGCAACTGTTCTCTCCCGCCCCTTAAAGTTTTGGGACAAGACAGCCCCCAGTCCACAAGCACTGGCATCTACAGTGAGAAAAGTAGTGAGTTTGGTGTTAAACGGTGCCAAGACACCTGCTTCACAAATATTTTTTTTTATTTGCTCAAAAGCAACCTGCTGCTCCTCCCCCCAAGAAAAAGAACACCCCTTCTTCAACAATGCTCTAAGGGCCTCAGTCTTAGTGGCAAACAAATTTACAAATTTTGCATAATACTCAATTAAGCCCATAAAGCAGTGGTTCCCAATCTGTGCGCCATGAAAACTAGCCAGGGGCGCCACGAACAGATGCGCACACAGTTTGGGAATCACTAATAAATAGTATGTTGCAGTTATGTGCATCTAAATTCAACACTGCTCCGTGTGGTCAGGCCTGCAGGGGTTACCCTGGGCCATAAGAGGGCAGTGTAACCTCACTTTCAAGGCGTCTACTATCAGAACAGGAGGGAGACAAGGATGTTTCAATGCATTTGCTTTTGCGCTGTCCGGTGAGGTGAAGTCCGCTGTCTGACCTGACCAGCAGAGACCACATCAAGTAGACCGTGGGTCTTTTTGCACTCAGTAACGCAGGTACATACAGTGGGAGTCGATTGTCTTCATTGAGCTGTAGGCTGCAGGCAACAGGCTAAACAAGCAGTTCACGCTCCCTTTACCAACATGGTAGTGGTAAAAACGAAAGTGCTTGTCCGTATTCCAAAAGTTCCACAGAGTCAGACTGCCCACAGATTCGGTCCTGCACTGGTTTCCTGCTGAGTTCGCAGCAGGCAGCAAAGGCAGCTGACTGTCTCTCCCTTTAACATGATGGCGGCTGTCTGTCTCCTGTTTCTGTTCTACTCTAGAGGGTCCTTGCCCGGATTTGCAGCATAGCTCAACCCAGACTCTCCTGAGGTCTTTAAAATTTTAAAGCTGCTGCTGAGGCCTTAGCCAGAGATAGGCGGTAAGAGAAAGTATCTCTTTGCAAAGAGAGACATGTATTATTTATGCACTTAATCGGAAAAAGGTGTGGGTGAGGGGTGGGGAGCAGGAGATATGAAACAGTGCGACTTACAGGTTACAAAAACATGCTCCGATCTCAGATAATTCAGAGGGTTGAGAGTCTGCTACAGTCATAAGCGACGAACAGACCTGCAGGTCACAAGTGCAAATGCCAGTAGTAGCCTTTTGGGTTAACAGGGCAGTAGCGAACAGCACAATATAATATTCGTTTTTACACTGCCGTTTTTTATTACAAATATGTACAATTTATGCAGCATAGAAACACAGAAGCTTGTCCACAATTGCATGATTTCTGACCTGATCGAAACCAGGGCTAACGTCCATGTGTCTAAATTCCAAGGCTGCTTTAGGATTTATTTATTTTTAGGTGAAAAAATCTGCTTATTCACTTTAGAAAATAAGTTTCAGGTATACGCCTTTACAGTCTGACATACTATTGTAAGTAAACAATTCTTTATCACGCCATCCCTTTAGCTCCCTATTGTGCCTTTCTTATTCTCTTTCCTGAATCTAGAACCCAGGAGCCTAGCAAACAGAATCACCTGTGACCATCAAATCAAATGAGATAATATTGAATTTGCAGGAAAACCACGTGCATTGCCAGTGCCCAATCTAATGGTTTTTTTTGTCTGCCTTTTCTGTTTGCCAAAAATTGCTGCAGACTTACTCCAAACCTTGATTGTGCTTGACTGTGTCTAGATCATGTTCTTTTTAATTCTTTTTTTTCCATTGTCCTTGTTTTACACATTTTGCTTAAAAGGAAATGGGAATAAACAACCAGAGAACAGTGGTCACTATCAATAGTATCATCCAATGTATATTTGTTTGCAAAAGTGAATATTTAGTTCCGCAAGCTATGGCATATTTTGTTTCTCACACATGTTGGTAATTAGTTTGTGAAGCCCTCATTTGCTGTCTTTTTCAGAATTTGTAAATGGCTTAGAAACATTGCATGCTCTGATTTGAGGCGAATAAACCTTGTCGGGGTTTCGTTTATGAAGCTCACAGTCTGTCAAACAGGCTGCAGTGCGCACACCAATTTTCAGGCATACACACTGACATGCATTTACAGTTCACTTCTCTGAGAACACTATGTCCCTCCAACGAGTCCAATTAGTCGTTGACACAGCATGGGGCTCTGCAGTGGCAAGGATAGGATTACATCTATGATATATAATACCATCATCAGCTTCATTCCAATTATTTTTAGGGAAAAACATGAAAGTACTCCCGAGAATGGGCTTAAATTCACCACCCGCCACAAAAAGGTACCATAATGGGGAGCCGCGGCCAACAGTCAATAGGTAAAGGGAGCCGCAGGTTGGAAAAGTTTGGGAACCACTGCCATAGGAACAGGTGCGTCACGTATTGCTTCAATAAGGTCAACTTTTGGTCGAACTCCATTGCCAGAGATGGTATGGCCCAGGTACTCTATGTCTTCCACCAAAAACTTACATTTTTCTTTTCTTAGGGTTAGGCCAGCCTCCCTCAACCTACCCAAGACCTCTTTCAGACATTTGTTGTGTTCATCAATTGACTCCCCGAACACGAGGATGTCTTCCTGGAAATTTTTTTACTTTTTCGACACCCTTCAACACTTCTGTCATGATGCGTTGAAAGACGCTAGCTGCAGAAGACAGCCCAAATGGCAGTCTCCTGAACCGAAAGGTTCCCTCCATGGTGATAAAAGACGTGAGATTTTTGCTCTCCTCATCAAGTTTGATCTGGTGGTAAGCACTCTTCAAATCTAGTTTTGAAAAGTACTTACCACCTCCGAGCAATAATAACAATTCATTAATGTTGGGAAGGGGAAAAGTGTCAGTTACGATATGCTGGTTTTGACTGCGCAAGTCCACACATAATCTCAACTTCCCATCGCTCTTTTTACTGATAACCACAGGAGAGACCCATTCGGTGGCTTCCACCGGTTCAATAACACCATCTTTAAGCATTTGAACTAACAATTGTTTCACCTCCTCCCGCACAACAACAGGCACCCTTCTCAGTTTGTGCTTGACAGGGGTAGTACCTTTCTTCAAAACAATTTTGTGAGTGTACCCCTTAAGTTCACCAAGACCCTTAGTGAAAACACCTTCCATTTCTCTCAAGACCTCATCTGTAGACATATCGGACAAGCTAAGTACTTGCCCCTCCGAGTGCGGGTCTATGATTATGTGCAAGTCGAATTGATGTCCCCACCCAAGAATAGGAGGACCATCCTCACAACATAGACTTTGCCCACCTTACATCTTGACTTAAACATAATGGGTGCGGTGAAGAAACCAAGAACATTGATTCTCTCTCCTTGGTATCCTCTAGGATCAATGTCCCTAGGTTCCAGGTTAACCTCTGGCCACTCCTTTTTCCACATCCATTTAGGCACAATGGTGTAAAAAGACCCACAGTCCACCATCAGTTCTACTTGTTTGCCTCTAATGTTAAAATCTGCTTTGGGGCGTTTTCTTTTTCCTTCGCTGCCGTTGCCAGGTATGACCATCAATACACGTTCATCTTCATCTCCATCTAAACTTGGATCTTCAGCAACAGCAACCCTTGATCGTTCTGTCGTCTTGCACATCCTAGCATAGTGCCCCCTGCGTCCACACTTTAAGCATTCTTGCTTGCTTGCGAAACACCACTTAGAGTCGCTTGTGTGTACTAAACTGCCACATCTCGTACAACCCTTTTGCTTCTTGCCTTTTTGTATTTTCTCGTTAGTTTTATTGGACGTCGTCTTTATTGGCTGATCCTTCTGACCAATTGCTGCGACTTCCTCTGTTATGGCATTCTTTTTGCTCATAACCAACATACACCTATCAGACTCTTCAACCACTTTTGCAATTGACAGCGCATCTTTTAATGTTGGGTTTTTGGCTGCCCACAACCTCTCTTGTGCTTTTCTGCTGTGACACTGCACGGTGAATTGGTCGCGAATAAGTTCATCTGTCATTTGCCCAAAGTTGCACTTGATGGACAACTCTCTCAAAACTGACACAAACTCCTCCATAGTCTCCTCTTGCTTCTGTTGCCTGGTATAGAAATGATACCTTGAGAGCACAACGTTCTCCTCCTTAGCAAACCGCTTCTCCAGGCGTTGTTTTGCTTCCAAGAACACATCCTCCACCGGTTGATTGTTATTACCCAACATCTGTGGTAAATATTTAAAGATGCGATGTGCTTCCTTCCCAATGGTACCCAGTAGGAGCGCTTTTTTCCTCTCTGGAGAGAACTCTACGCCGTCTAAAGCTACGATGTAATTTTCGAACAGGTCGATCCATTCCTCCCAAGGCATTGAAGGTTGACCTGGTTGGGCCATGAATGACGGCGGAATTACTATTGAAGAAGCTGCCATGTTGTTTCTATTATACTGGTTTCCTACAAAACAACTATTATCTAAATGCGAGTTCGTATGCAATGCGCACAGAAGCCACAAGGGGGCTCACTCCTTCTGATTCTCTTCCCACAGCAACCAAAACTTACTACGTCTACGTAAGCCAGCAGAGTCCTGACAGCTAATAGACGCGCAGGCACTTTTTGGGCTTATGTAAACTGAAGGCTGTTGCCAAACACAGCGCTAACCTTTGAACGTGTGCGTCACCTTCGGCTGCTCCTTCCTCCTCACAAAGCTGCTAATACACACACACGCGCGTTCCTGTCAACGCGCACCTCCACAATTCTCCTGAAGAGATTCTTGCGCTCGCAGCCACAGTTTGCCTCGAGAATGTAAGAATGCCAAAAACTCTAGGTAAGAATCTCCTCACCAAACGTCTTCCTGTCAGCGCGCTCAATTGAAACAGTTCCCTTTCTTTTCCACGCTCCCTCTGACACAGTTCACAACGCAAATAAATGTCTCTGTCTCCTTACAGGAAATTATTTTTCCTCAAACTTCGCTGCCATCAAGTTTCAGATAAGCCACATATAAAACGCTGCCTGTGCTTACTTCAATCTTGCGGCGTAAAACTTTCCTTGAAGGTGAAATCTTCTCCCCGCAACTAGGAAAACATCATTTCTGACAGGTTACTTCATGCGCTCCGACTTGAGCGCTCACAGCCCGGTAGACAGCTCCCCCTTCTGACTAATAAGGGCAGCCGAACACGTCCACCGTCCACGCTCACTGCCGCTCTGGTGTCACTACATATGGCTGGCGGACGTCGCCAAGAAATGTAGTATTGACACCGGACAACGAAGGCATCAATCAATCAATCAATCAATCACAAGATTTGTAAAGCGCACTACTTACCCGCGAGGGTCTCAAGGCGCTGAGGGAGAGGAGGGGGGGTGTTGCCGCTACTGGTCGAATAGCCAGGTCTTGAGTCGTCTCCTGAAGGTCAGAAGGTCTTGGGTCTGTCGTAGGTTGAGGGGAAGGGTGTTCCAGATCTTGGCGGCGCGGTGAGAGAAGGATCTTCCTCCGGTGGTGGTTCTCCGGATGCGCGGGACGGTGGCCAGGGAGAGGTCGGCGGAGCGGAGTTGACGGTTGGGAACGTAGAAGGAGAGTCGACTGTTGAGGTAGGCTGGGCCGGCTTTGTGGAGTGCCTTGTGTGCGTGGATCAGGAGTTTGAAGGAGATTCTCTTGTCGACGGGGAGCCAGTGCAGGTTTTTCAGGTGGGGGTGATGTGGCTGTGGCGTGGAATGTCGAGGATCAGGCGTGCAGAGGCGTTTTGGATTCTTTGCAGTCGTTTGATGAGCTTGGTCGGGGCTCCTGCGTAGAGGGCGTTTCCGTAGTCGAGTCTGCTGCTGACGAGGGCCTGGGTGACTGTTCTTCTCGTGTCTGTCGGGATCCACCTGTAGATCTTGCGGAGCATGCGGAGGGTGTTGAAGCAGGAGGAGGAGACTGCGTTGACTTGCTTGGTCATGGTGAGCGTTGAGTCGAGGATGACTCCCAGGTTGCGTGCGTGGTCGGTTGGTGTCGGGGGTGCCCCTAGTGACGAGGGCCAACAGGAGTCGTCCCAGGCTGATGGGTTGGAGCCGAGGATGAGGATCTCCGTCTTGTCTGTGTTCAGCTTAAGTCAGCTGCACTTCATCCAGTGGGCGACGGCTTTCATTCCTTCGTGGAGGTTGGATTTGGCGGCGAGGGGGTCCTTGGTGAGGGAGAGGATCAGTTGAGTGTCGTCGGCGTAGGAGATTATGTTGAGGTCGTGCTGTTGGGCGATGCGTGCGAGTGGAGCCATGTAGATGTTGAACAGTGTCGGGCTGAGGGAAGATCCCTGGGGTACGCCGCAGATGATCTCGGAGGCTTCGGATCGGAATGGGGGAGGCGGACGCTCTGGGTTCTGGCCGGGCAGGAAGGAGGTGGTCCAATCCAGGGCCTTGTCTCGGATCCCTGCGTTGTGGAGGCGTGTGCGTAGTGTGCGGTGGCAAACAGTGTCGAAGGCGGCGGAGAGGTCCAGGAGGATGAGGGCCGCCGTCTCGCCGTTGTCCAGCAGGATCCTGATGTCGTCTGTGGCGGCGATGAGGACGGTCTCGGTGCTGTGGTTGCTGCGGAATCCTGGACTGGGAGGGGTCCAGGATGCTGTCATCTTCGAGGTAGCGGGTGAGCTGTCTGTTGACGATCTTCTCGATGACCTTAGCTGGGAGTGGAAGCAGGGAGATGGGCCGGAAGTTCTTGAGGTCGCCCGGGTCCGCCTTGGGTTTTTTGAGTAGGGCGTTGATCTCGGCGTGTTTCCAGCTCTCTGGGAAGGTCGCGGTCTCGAAGGAGAGGTTGATGACGTTGCGCAGGTGGGGTGCGATGGAGCTGCCGGCTTTGTTGAAGATGTGGTGTGGAAAAGGGTCTTATGGGGAGCCGGAGTGGATTGTGCCCATGGTCTTGATTGTGTCCTCGGTGTTCACGCTGACCCAGGCTGTCAGGGGGTCGTGGTCGATGGGGTGCGGCGGGTCTGATGTGCCGGGCCTGTTGGGGTCGTCCGGGAGTCGAAGCTGTCGTGGATGTCGGCGATCTTGCGGTGGAAGAAGGTGGCGAGGGAATCACACAGGGCTTGCGACGGCGGGATGTCGTTGGCGTTGGAGCTGGGGTTGGAGAGTTCCTTCACAATGCTGAAGAGCTCCCTTGCTGTTGTGTGCGTTGTTGTCGAGGCGGTCTCTTGAAGGAGGTCCTCTTGGCGGACCTGATGAGGTGATGGTGGTTGCGGATGGCGTCTTTGTGGGCTGCGCGGCTGTCCGGCGTCTTCTCGCTGTGCCATTTGTTCTCCAGTTTCCGGCAGGTGCGCTTGGATGCTAGGGAGTTCCGGGTGAACCAGCTGGCTCTCTTGCTGGTGTCTTTGTAGGTTGTTTTTTTCAGCGGGGCTAAGGTGTTGGCGCAGTCGTCCATCCATCGCCTGAGATTGCGGGCGGCGGCGCCGGGGTTGGAGGGGTCGGTGGGTGGGCTGAGTGCGAGGTTTGTCTGGAGTTGGTCTTCGGTGACTTTGCTCCAGCATCTACGGGGGATCTGTAGGGTGCGGTGGTGTGCGGCGGGTTTCCGGAAGGTGAAGTGGATGCAGTGGTGGTCGGTCCAGGTGAGTTCGGAGTGTGGCTGAAGGAGACGTGGGAGCTTGAGGAGCAGGACTAGCGTTGAGCGTGTGTCCGGCGATGTGGGTCGGCGTCGTGACGAGCTGTTTCAGTCCGAGGTTGGCGAGGTTGTCGATCAGGGTGGAGGAATTGCTGTCGTTGTTGTTCTCCAGGTGAAAGTTCAGGTCTCCGAGGAGGATGTAGTCGGTGGAGGTCAGGGCGTGCGTGCATGATGAAGTCGGCGATGGAGTCGCTGAACTGGGGTCGGGGCCCAGGGGGTCTGTAGACAAGGGTGCCTCTAAGGGTGGTGTTGGGGTCCGTGTGGATCTGGAAGTGCATGTGTTCGGGCGGTGCTGAGAGTGTCGCCGGTGCTGGTCGAGACCCTGATGGTGTTCTTGTGGACGATGCTGATTCCTCCTCCTACTGCGTTGATGCGGTCTCACGGGTGATCTTATAGCCGTCTGGGATGGCTATGGCGATGTCGGGTGCGGAGGGAGTCGTTCATCCAGGTCTCTGTCAGGAAGGCGACGTCTGGTGATGATGTGTCGAGCAGGTCCCAGAGCTCGACGGCGTGTTTGCGTGCGGAGCGTGGTGTTCAGTAGGATGCATCGGAGGTGGTTGAGGTACTTCTTGGCGGGCGCTTCGGTGGCTCTGAGGCTGGTGTAGCTGCAGTTCCGGCAGGTGAAGGGACCATGGGTGCGTTTCGGGGCGGCCTTGAAGCAGTTGTGTGTCCGTCCGGGGTTGAGAGCGTGGAGTGTGGTGGCATCGTATCGGCGTCGGTCCTCGAGGCTGGAGCGGGGGGGCGCACGGCCCAGGGGTTCTGGCACTGGGCGCGGTCCAGGCGCAGACGGGCTTGCCTTAGGTGCGCCTTCGGCGCATCAGCGGCACGGCCGCGCTGCGTCTGCCATATATGGGGAGGTGGGAGGGAGGAGCAGCTGGGAGGCGGGAGGCAGGGGCAGCGAGTGGTCAGCGAGGGGGGCGGGGCCGCAGGGGACTCAGCGGCGGGAGGGCGAGGGGGTACAGAAATCAAAAGGGCACAGGGGGGCACAGAACGAAAAACAGTCACAACAAGCACAGAACGGAAGGGCAAAAACAGTGGAAAAACAGTGGGGGCACAGAACGAAAAAACAGTGCACAGCAGTGGGGGCACAGAACGGAAGGGCAAAAACAGTGGAAAAACAGTGGGGGCACAGAACGAAAAACAGTCACAGCAGTGGGGGCACAGAACGGAAGGGCAAAAACAGTGGAAAAACAGTGGGGCACAGAACGAAAAACAGTGCACAGCAGTGGGGGCACAGAACAGAAGGGCAAAAACAGTGGAAAAACAGTGGGGGCACAGAACGACAAACAGTCACAGCAGTGGGGGCACAGAACGGAAGGGCAAAAACAGTGGAAAAACAGTCGGGGCACAAATATAGAGGGGAGAGACAGTAACAGTGACGCTCATAACGACAAGAACCTACCTACGGCCTACCACTGGCCACCAGGGATGAGGCGCAGGTGGTAGCCTGCGGGTGGAGGAGGGCCTCAGATCAGCAGCAGCAGGGAGCTGGACGCACAGGTGGCGCTGTGCGGATGGGGGCGACCTACCCAGAGGTCAAGGGTCACTCCCAGGAACAGATCTTTAATAACAGACAAAGCAGTTCCTCAGAGCGACAAGCGAGCGTGTTCCACCAACGCCAGCCAAACAACAACTTACACTCGTGGAACAGCGCGGCACGAACATTCTAAACAACGGAATCGGGGGACTGGACGCAGCCGAGTCCAAAAAGGTAAATATGACATCACTTCACAACCTCAAAATGAGAATCGCGTTGCACCCTCGTAAACGGTAGGTGTACTCCGTACCACAAAGGACTTTAGGTGGTGGGGGGAAAAACACGCATGAAACATTATACAGATGCTCTGCAGCTCGCCAGGCTCGCTTCTTCGCGCTCCGCCGGGCTCACGTGTAGAGATTTGTTGCTGGATGGTGCAATCTCCACTCAGCCTTGCACTGAAGCGGTGATCACGCGGTGCGCTCGTGCAGACACAACCAATGACGGGCCTGAGGCCGCACGCCGCGACCAATCCCCATACGGCAATAATAGGCTGCATGCGAAACGGACCAATAGCGAGAGGGCCGGCAGAGAGTTATTTAGTGCTGGGCGACTGGAACGTGAGCCGCAGCTGCACAAGGACGCGGGGAAGAAACATACAAGCTCTGCAAAAGTAGACTGGCCTGAAACCAAATACAGCTCCGTCACTCGTTCTTCTACAGTGAGACGCTCTGGAAGTCAGTCAGCCGAGCCTGCCAGCCAGTTCCCTGCGGTAGCATCCCAGAGCGCCATCTGTCTCCTGGTAGCAGTGAACATCTTCTGCAGCTCTCCTGTAACGCCACCCCTGCAGCCCCAGCACTCCACCGCAGCAGAGTCTTCCGCGCATTTCTTCTCCACCTGCAGCTGAATTACATTCCACATGGAGAGCAAGAAGCAGGTTTTGAATTTTGGGGCAGGGCCTGCCAAGCTGCCGACGTCTGTAAGTTGTGTTTCAACCTCCGCCCACCTTTCTGTCTCGTGCTGTCCCTAATTTAGTATGTAAACTGTCTTAACTGGTCACTGGGTGTATTGCGGTGTTGTGGCACGTATGTAGCGCTTTCTTCCCTTGATGAGGTTTTGGGGATTGCTTTTTTTTTTTTTTTTAGCTTTGTAACATAAGCTGTTAAACTCTGCTGGGGGGGTCTTCTCAGCCAAGGGGGGACGTTATACATTTGCAAGGTGTATTTTTGCTCAGTGGTACTCTTACCTTACCCTTTTATCTGTAAGTGCCCTCCTTCCAGTGGTCAGACCGGGGCACCAAAATAAATGAGGTGCACAATTAGCGAATCTTATAGCTATAAAAGTGGCCAACATTTGCAAATTGGGGTTGTTTTAAACTTCTAGAGACATGCTGCTTGCGTGTTTCGCATGGTATGTGCAACTGTATGCATTTGTGGTTGCTGCAGGGAATGTTTGTGGTAATATTTGGGAACTGAGCAGTAATAAAAAACCGGCCCACAAAACGCCCTCAAACAGCCAAAAAACGCCCACGCACTGACCTCTCAAAGCAGCTCTTCTGGCCACGGTCGGACTGTCCTATTCTGGTAGTGCCAGAATGTTGGTCTGACAGTTCAGTGTGTGGATCTGTTTACCTGATGCGTCGGTGTTTACTGTTGCTTACCCTGACATTACCACAAACCTTGCCTGCAGCACCACATATACACACATTCTCCCATACCTTGCAAAACACATATACAGCATGTCTTTGCATGTTCGAAACTGCCCGGCTTAAAAATGCAGGTCACTTTTTTAGCTATCAGGTCCTGTGAAAGGGGCTACTTTTATTTTTATGCCCGGGCCTAATTTCATTCCCAGTCTGACTTGGTTTGTGGCTTTGCCAAATTGCCATATAGGCTAGTCCGACCTTGCTCCTCTACAGGCAGCACTGTATAGCACTTTGCCGCTGTCAAACGAATGCTGCATCTTCAAGGGCTGCGTTTACAATTGAAAGATGCTGCAGGCCGACGGTGCAGGTCGCATGCTTATGCAAAAAGCCTTCCCTTGAAGCTGTACATTTTCCGACCATGAACATTAGTGATTGCCGGGCCCCTATGGATCAGATGGTTAAGTCTAGAGAGGCTTGTGTCACGTTTGCACCACGCAAAGTGGTACATGCCTGACGCAAGCCTCTTGGTCAGATTTATGAAGCCACGCAAATCGCTGTGTTGGCCTACTCTGCGCAAGGGAGGTGTTGTGTTGGGTGTTCTCACGCAACTCCCATGGATTTTGACACATTCCCAGATTTACAAGGGCTTGTAAACCTGGAAATGTGCCCAAAATCTTATGCTTTCCCAGGTGAGGCGTAACGAGGAGAAATATCTTTATTTCTCCTCGTTTTTTCCTCTTTCTACGAGTGCTGCGTTCTGCAGTACACATAGAAAGAGGAAAAAGCCTCACTGGATTGTTTCTGTGCAGGAAGGTGCCCCTTCCTGCACTAAAACCATCCTGGATGCAACAGAGGCTCCCTTTGGTGCAAGGGTGCCTGCTTTGGCGCTAGGCTGCCAAAACTGTGCCAGCGCAAGGGGAAAGGACAGGAATGTGCCGTATTGGATAAATACAGTGCATTTCTGCCCTTTCCCTATAATGCAGGGCAGCAAGGTGAGTGCTGCGCTGCCTTGTGCCACTAAACTCTTAAATATGCCCCTAAGTGCTCCAAATTCCAAACTGATCAGGGGTGATTTAAAGTTCTTGCAGGTGCCAGAAGTGGGGTATAACCCACAGTATGTAAAGCAAGATATTATTACTACTGCTGTAGTTTAACAGTTTCTCCCGCTCTTGATCCAGAGTAGGAGGCAGGGCTGGCACTAGGCATGGGCAGTGTGGCAGCTTCCCAGGGCCTCGCACAGCCGCGGCCCGTGCAGGTAAGAGCCGTGGGGCCGTGTTGGCCGGGGGGAGGTGTTGCTGGACAATGACCAGGGAAATTATTCATTTAATTTTTCATCGTCTGTCGGAATCCACCACCGCTCTTACCGGCACGGGCTGCGGCTGGCCTTGCACGCAGCCCACCAATTTAGGGCCACACTTCAGTGCGGCACAGCCAGGCTACAATGGCACAGGGCACATGCGTCCTCTTGCGCCTCCTGCATTTTCAATTGAAAGAAAGGTGTCTTGTTGCAATTGGAATCAGGGGAGGGGGCCCTCCTCCTATGGGTGGCTGCAATGGTATGGCGAGGCCCATGGGATTAGGGCCCTCCTATGATCCCAGCTGCAAGGGGAGACAGTCTGCAAGTTTGTCCTGCAATTAGACATCCTGTTGAGAGATGCCTATTGCAGTTCAGCTTCCCCCTCCCCCACCAGTATTGATCAATCAATCAATCATGTCACTTATAAAGCGCACTACATACCCGCGAGGGTCTCAAGGCGCTGGGGGAAGAGGGGGGTGGTGCTGCTACTGATCGAAGAGCCAGGTCTTGAGGAGTCTTCTGAAGGCCAGTAGGTCTTGGGTCTGCCGAAGGTTGGTGGGGAGGGTGTTCCAGGTCTTGGCGGCGAGGTGGGAGAAGGATCTGCCGCCGGCGGTCGTTTTCCGGATGCGGGGGACTGTGGCGAGGGCGAATCTGGTGGAGCGGAGCTGGCGGGTGGGGGTGTAGAAGCTGAGTCGTCTGTTGAGGTAGGCTGGTCCGGAGTTGTGGAGTGCTTTGTGTGCGTGGGTGAGGAGCTTGAAGGTTATCCTCTTGTTGACAGGGAGCCAGTGCAGGTCTCTCAGGTGGGGTGTGATGTGGCTGCGTCGGGGGATGTCGAGGATAAGACGTGCAGAGGCGTTCTGGATGCGTTGCAGCCGTCTCAGGAGCTTAGCCGTCGTTCCTGCGTAGAGGGCGTTTCCGTAGTCCAGCCTGCTGGTGACGAGGGCCTGGGTGACTGTTTTTCTTGTTTCGGTGGGGATCCACTTGAAGATCCTGCGGAGCATTCGGAGGGTGTTGAAGCAGGATGAGGAAACGGCGTTGACCTGCTTAGTCATGGAGAGGGTGGGGTCGAGGATGACCCCTAGGTTGCGTGCGTGGTCGGTGGGTGTTGGGGCTGTTCCCAGTGATGTCGGCCACCAGGAGTCGTCCCATGCTGAAGGGTTGGAACCAAGGATGAGGACCTCCGTCTTGTCCGAGTTCAGCTTCAGGCGGCTGGTCCTCATCCATTCGGCGACGGCCTTCATTCCTTCGTGGAGGTGGGCTTTGGCGGTGTGAGGGTCTTTGGTGAGGGAGAGGATCAGCTGGGTGTCGTCGGCGTAGGAGATGATGTTGAGGTTGTGCTGTCGGGCGACGTGGGCGAGGGGTGCCATGTAGATGTTGAACAGCGTTGGGCTGAGGGAGGAGCCTTGGGGTACGCCGCAGATGATCTTGGTGGCTTTGGATCGGAAGGGGGCGAGGCGGACGCTTTGTGTTCTGCCGGAGAGGAAGGATGTGGTCCAGTCCAGGGCCTTCTCTTGGATCCCGGCGTCGTGAAGGCGTGTTCGTAGTGTGTGGTGGCAGACCGTGTCGAAGGCGGCTGATAGGTCCAGGAGGATGAGGGCTGCTGTTTCTCCGTTGTCTAGCAGGGTCCTGATGTCATCGGTGGCGGCGATGAGGGCGGTTTCGGTGCTGTGGTTGCTGCGGAAGCCGGACTGGGAAGGGTCCAGGATGTTGTTCTCCTCGAGGTAGCGGGTCAGTTGTTTGTTGACGATTTTCTCGGTGACCTTCGCGAGGAACGGGAGCAGAGAGATGGGTCGGAAGTTCTTGAGGTCCTTGGGGTCTGCCTTGGGTTTCTTGAGTAAGGCGGTGATCTCGGCGTGCTTCCAGCTTTCCGGGAAGGTTGCTGTCTCGAAGGAGATGTTGATTATTTTCCGGAGATGGGGCGCGATGGCTGTACTGGCTTTGTTGAAGACGTGGTGAGGGCACGGGTCTAGCGGTGAGCCGGAGTGGATGGTGTTCATGATCTCGCTGGTGTCCTCGTCGTTGATGTTGGTCCAGGAGAGCAGGCGGTTGGTGGTTGTGGGGGCAGTGGTCTCGGTGGTTGCCGGGCGGTCGTGGTGTTGAAGCTGTCGTGGATGTCGGCGATTTTGCGGTGGAAGAAGGTGGCCAGTGAGTCGCACAGGTCTCGCGACGGCGGGATGTCGTTGGAGCTGGGGTTGGAGAGTTCCTTCACGATTTTGAAGAGCTCTTTGCTGTTGTGTGCGTTGTTGTCTAGGCGGTCTTTGAGTGAGGCCCTTTTGGCGGATCTGATGAGGTGATGGTGACTGCGGGTGGCGCTCTTGTGGGCGGCGTAGCTGTCCGCTGTCCGTTCGTGGAGCCAGATCTTCTCCAGTTTTCGGCATGTTCGTTTGGAGGCCTGGAGGTCTTCGGTGAACCAGGTGGCTTTCTTGCTGGTGTGGCTGTTGGGCGGATTCTTGAGCGGGGCGAGGGTGTTGGCGCAGTCGTCGATCCACTGTCTGAGGTTGCGGGCGGCGGTGTCGGAGTCGGAGGGTTTGGCGGGTGGGCTCAGGGCGAGGGTTGTGGTTAGCTGGTCTTCGGTGACTCTGCTCCAGCAGCGGCGAGGCATTTGTTCGGTGCGGTGGTGCGTGGTGGGCTTCCTGTAGGTGAAGTGGATGCAGTGGTGGTCAGTCCAGTGGGGTTCGGAGGTGTGGTTGAAGGAGACGTGTGGGCTTGCGGAAAAGATGGAGTCTAGCGTGTGGCCGGCGGCGTGGGTGGGTGTAGTCACGAGCTGTCTGAGTCCGAGGGTGGCGAGGTTGTCGATCAGGGTGGTGGAGTTGGTGTGCTTGTTGTTCTCGAGGTGGAAGTTCAGGTCCCCGAGGAGGATGTAGTCCGTGGAGGCGATGGCGTGTGTGCTGACTAAGTCAGCGATAGAATCGCTGAACTGTGGTCGGGGTCCGGGGGGTCTGTAGATGAGGGTTCCTCTGAGGGTGGTGTTGGGATCGGTGTGGATCTGGAAGTGCATGTGTTCGGCGGTGCTGAGGGTGTCGTCGGTGTTGGTTGAGACTCTGAGGGTGTTCCTGTGGACGATGGCGATGCCTCCTCCGACTCCGTTGGTGCGGTCCCTGCGGGTGATCTTGTAGCCGTCCGGGATGGCAATGGCGATGTCGGGGGCTGAAGCGGGATTCAGCCAGGTCTCCGTCAGGAATGCGACGTCTGGGGAGGTTGAGTCGAGAAGGTCCCAGAGTTCGATGGCGTGTTTGCGGGCGGAGCGGGTGTTGAGGAGGATGCATCTGAGGTAGTTGGGTTCTTTCCTGGGCGGTGGTTTGGCGGGGCGGGTGCTGGCGAAGCTGCAGTTCCGGCAGGTGAAGGGCCCTTGGGTGCGCTTCGGGGTGGCCCGGTAGCAGGCGTGATCTTTTCCGGGGTTGAGTGCGTGGAGGGTGCTGGCGTCGTATCGGCGTCTGTTGATGTGGCGGGCGCGGGGGATGCCCGGACCAGGGGTTCTGGCGCTGGGCGCGGTCCCGGCGCGGACGGGCGCAGATGGCCTTGCCTTAGGCGCGCCTTCGGCACGCCAGCGGCGCCCCCCTGCGCATGTCTGCTGCGCGGCCGCCCAGCGGCCGCCATAAATGGGGAGGTGGGAGGGAGGAGCAGGGAATGGGGCAGCGAATGGGCAGTGAGGGACGGGGCCGCAGGCGCAGCGGCGGGAAACAGGCACGGAAAGGAAAAACGAGCACAATCAGGGAAGCAAGGGGGCACAGAAAGGAAAAAACTAGCACAATCAGGGCAGCAAGGGGGCACAGAAAGGAAAAACGAGCACAATCAGGGCAGCAAGGGGGCACAGAAAGGAAAAAACTAGCACAATCAGTGCAGCAAGGGGGCACAGAAAGGAAAAACGAGCACAATCAGGGCAGCAAGGGGGCACAGAAAGGAAAAAACTAGCACAATCAGGGCAGCAAGGGGGCACAGAAAGGAAAAAAACGAGCACAATCAGGGCAGCAAGGGGGCACAGAAAGGAAAAAAACGAGCACAATCAGGGCAGCAAGGGGGCACAGAAAGGAAAAACGAGCACAATCAGGGCAGCAAGGGGGCACATAAAGGAAAAAACGAGCACAATCAGGGCAGCAAGGGGGCACAGAAGGAAAAAAGCGAGCACAATCAGGGGCAGCAGCAGGGCACACAGACGGAGCTGTGTGGTGGGGGAGCGACCTACCAGTCAAGGTCGGGGTCGCTCTCTTCACCACGCAGCGGCCGCCATAAATGGGGAGGTGGGAGGGAGGAGCAGGGAATGGGGCAGCGAATGGGCAGTGAGGGGCGGGGCCGCAGAGGCGCAGCGGCGGGAAACAGGCACGGAAAGGAAAACGAGCACAATCAGGGCAGCAAGGGGGCACAGAAAGGAAAAACGAGCACAATCAGGGCAGCAAGGGGGCACAGAAAGGAAAAACGAGCACAATCAGGGCAGCAAGGGGGCACAGAAAGGAAAAAAACGAGCACAATCAGGGCAGCAAGGGGGCACAGAAAGGAAAAAAACGAGCACAATCAGGGCAGCAAGGGGGCACAGAAAGGAAAAAACAGAGCACAATCAGGGCAGCAAGGGGGCACAGAAAGGAAAAACGAGCACAATCAGGGCAGCAAGGGGGCACAGAAAGGAAAAAACGAGCACAATCAGGGCAGCAAGGGGGCACAGAAGGGAAAAAAACGAGCACAATCAGGGGCAGCAGCAGGGCACACAGACGGAGCTGTGTGGTGGGGGAGCGACCTACCAGTCAAGGTCAGGGGTCGCTCCCCCACCCATAAGTAACAGTCACACCTTCAGCCCTTTATGAGCTGTAGGTGGCTGAGAGGGAGGGGCTGAAGCCCAGGAGGGGTCTGCACAAAGCAGCTTAAGGAGCAGGGTCCTCTATTGAGATGCTAACAGGCTGAATGTCTCACGTGTTGTATGCAAATGTGAGGGGCCTCGCACATTCCCTTTCTGCCCAGGGCCCCAAACGTCCTAGATCTACCCCTGGTATGAGGGATCAAAATGTGAGCCAATGGAAGTAAAGTGGGAGTGTTTAAACTCTGTTTTTGATTTTAGTGAAATTGTGTGCATATGTCACTAGAGAGTCGGGGCCCGCTGCTAAAGGTGGACTCACTTTCACTTTCCTGGCAGTCTGTCGCTATCCAAAGCGTACGTAAGCACGCGTTCTAGTTGTTAAATGGCATATCCATGATTTGCGGGCCGAGCAACTTAAAGCCACAGTACAGTATTAAAATGTTATTTTTTTTTCTGCACTCTTGTTGCTGTCTCGCCAGCAGCTGTTAGTAGAACGGTGAGAACCAAAGCCAAAGATCGGCGAAATTGCGCCAACAATCTGCTCTTAGCCGGTGAGATACAGAGGGGCGTGTCCCGTGTGGGAATACCAGACAATGTGTAGTGTCAGCTCTTTCTCCGCAACTTTGAATTGTTCTGGCTGCATGCCCTCATCTGTTCTTTCATTCTGTTTTAGATTCTATAAGCTTCTCATGCCGCACTTCTGAGAAACTGGGCAATGGCATGTGACTGCACCCTCTTTTTTTAGCATACGAGTGTTTACCTTTATTAAACCTCCTGCCCGTTTCTGTGTTTATTTGTTATTCTTTTCAGACAACTTTTGAATGGAGGTTTTGCAATTTATAGTTGCTTTGACACTGTGAATGGCCCCATATCTTTTGAAGTCAAAATACAATGCCATCTCTCCTATTCAACGTGTAGAGGTCTCTCATGTACGATATCCTGAACAATGCTAATATTTCTTTAATTAAATGCATATTCTTTAGGATCAAGCATTTTTTTTGAGTTATTTGACCTTCGGTCATAATTTGAAAGGTTATAATCAGTGCGCTAATTTATTTTAATGTCTCGCACACCAGTGTGCGTGAGCTATAGTAATTGCTTTAAGTGGGATGAAAAGGTGGGTGGCAGTGGCATGGCCAAAGAGGTGCAATTAGGAATCCTGGCCAAGAGGCGTGGCCTATGTAATGCAGGGCTTGCGATAAAATATGTAAACTAAAATCCTGTCCTTCACATTACATATGCCCTCTACCTAGTATTAGTGTGCCTGTTTTTTGTTTTGTTTCCGCATCCAGACATGTTACATCACTCAGCGCACATACTTCAAACAAGCCAGACCTGTTTATTGGCTTTGCCGATGCTTGCTTGGTAGCTATATCAGGTAAATGAATATCAACAAGTTTGTACTGAAAAATTAGAATTGAAAACTTTTCAATTCTGAACATACTAGATTGTGAATTATGTTATTAAGGTCTGTGGAAGGTGCAGTGTACTTTGGGGTGTCTCGGACACATTCTCACCACTTTCTTCTGCCGTCTCTCTCTGTTAGACACTTGCACCCTTTTCTCCGCACATCTTTCAGAAATTCCCAATCTGCATTTCTCGCACTTTCCACCTTGCACATATAGACCATCGCTCTGTGTTCTCTGCAGCGGCCAACGGCTGGATGTGTATGCTGCCTACACACCTTAATGACCCTCTGACAGGTGCCTTGAGAAAGTGCAATGCCTTTAACCTCGACTCCAGAGCTCTCAATCCCTCACCGTCACAAAAACCCACTTGCAACCTGAACTCAGACACTTGATGGGGACTCAGTTCAAAGTATGCAATACACACAAGCCCTCTCTTGCATGAATGCAGCAATAGAAACAGAACATCTTGAAAGAAGCAAATACTCTTAGGAAATGCAAGATGAAGTAAAACATGAACTGTAAACGGAAATTGCATCGCTGCCATGAAATATGATCTGGTCAGGGCATCTGGAACTATGCAACATGCGCAGACTAAAATATGCAGCAGCGTTGACTAAATTATGCGTCAAAAGGCAATTTTGCCTTTTTTTTACTTTACAGATGTTAACTCTGCCTGGGCAAAGGTTCTACCTCATTAGTAACAGTTTAACAGTACAATACAGCAATAGGAAATGAAAAGGTGACGACAACTTTTGCCGTCACGTTTTCCATAACATTTGTTCTGTTTGAGCTGAAAACTTTTTTTTGTAAAATCTTCAACTTATGCATCATATTTTGAATTATGCGACAAATCCATTACTATGCAGAAAAAATCACAGCTGCACAATCCCGTAATTCCAGAGTTCTGCCATAAGGGTTTTACAGTCATAGTTAAGAAATCAATCAAGGATTTTGCCACTAAAGTTAAGGACATGAAAAAGAGCACAATAGGGACCCATTTGAAAGTTGGTTTTCAGTGTGAGTCCTAGCAGAACCTGGCCTACTTAAAGCCTGCTTATAGTCAAATTGTAGTTTTCCCTCTGTAGGAACGTGGTTTATTATTAGGTGGAGGTATTCACCTTCAGCTACTAATGATACCACAATCACTAAGGGGTCCAGTCAAGTCTCAATAAATGAATCCTTGGTAGCTTGGCAAATGAGCAGTCAGGCTTAATTTAGAAGATGTATGTGTAAAGCATTTAGTATCACCAAAACTGTAAATAAGTAAAAGACACAACAGGATACAAACCCAACTCCAATTTATAAAAATAGACTATTTTTTTATTTTTAGGCTGACATCAAAAAGTCAAAAATCTATTGTAGGGAAACGGAGGTATGAATTTTTAAAGATAAAATAAAAAAATGTGCATTCTAGCACCAAAAAGCTGAAAGCGTCACTCGTGTCAATATAGTCATGCTGGACCGGGACAAAGTCAAAGTTTTAGGCTGACTGCAATGGAACGCGGGTCAAATAGGCTGAGCACTAGGTCCAGGTCAAAAGTTTACCTTTGGACTTAGTCTGTTTCTTGGAGCTTTTCTCTCGTTGGTGGGCTTGTCCTCGAGCTTCTCGGATCTGAAGTTCGATTCAACCATGGCGGTCTGCTGCAGTGCGATACATTAAGTCCATGTCCTTGACTGAGAGGAGCTCCGGAGCTTTCAGTGGGACAAACCAGCGTGGTCGGGCCGATTCTCGATGCTAAGCCGGTCTCCTCCTGGAGCTTTTCTGCAACACTTTGCAGAAAGTTTCCAAACTTTTAAATTTTAAAGTTTCTTGGTTCCTTTGGGGAAAATAAGGGTCCATTAGCTCGGTTAAGGGTTAAGAGACTCTGGACTGCCTCTTGGGGGCTAGGAATCAGTTTCCCACAATGCACCTGCACAGCCCAGGTAAAATCCAGTTGTAACTGTTCTGCTGGGGTGAGCTTCTTCTCTTTGGGCTGCAGGCAACTTCTTCCAGCTCTGTTTTACCTGTTGCTGATTAGGGAGTCCACTCATTTACCTTTGAGACAGGCACAGTCCTTTCTTTGTGGAGCCGTGAGAGTGCAACAGATGCAGTCCTTTTGAGTGCAATACTTCTGTGGTGAAGTCCAAGGGTCCAGCAAGGCAGTCCTTCTTCTTTTGTTTCAGGCAGTGTTCTGAGGAGCTCTTTCAGCTCTCCCATATTTATCCTGCATTCCACCCCAACCAATAGGAGTAAAGTTACCTTCCTCTGCTATGATCACTTCCTGTGAAGTGATGGCATATTTTTGACCCATAATGCACAGTTTTCACAAAAATGAAGTTGTAGAAAATGTCTCCTTGGTGTGTGCCTGAATAACCCAACCCAAAGGTGTGGCTAACCACTCACTACACTCCCCTTCAGAATCTCACCTAATCTAATTAGGGGGGGCTCCCATGTGGCTGGGGATCAAGGAAGTGGGGGCTAGCTTGGGTCCTGTGACAACGGTTCTCCTGGCTGTTGAGGTCCAGCTAATCTCCCTAGCCCCTTCCTCTCCAGGAAGCAAATCTCCTCCCACCAAATGGCTGTATTGTTTCAGCCACAGGCCTCTTCACACATACTCAGGAAGCATCTTGGCTCAGGCTGTCAGAGGCTGGCCAGCCAGTAGAGGCTGCTACAGGGCTGCTTTAGGTAACTTCAGGATAGTAAGATCGAAAACAACTTTCCTTTAATAGTTACATTAAATCCAACCTTGGCAAGTTATTGGATTTAATTTGACCATTAATTTGATACTTTGAATGATGTTGCTTTCTAGCTTCCTAGCAGATATAGACTTTATTAAGTTTAATAGAGCCTTCCCATATTAGCCTATGGGGCTAGCAGCAATACAACATCCTTTTATGTTGTCCCTGTTTTATATAACAATTAGGCCTGGGCAGTGAACTCTGCTGAGTTTGCAGAGTTTTTTGCACTCTGCGGAGTGCAGAAAACTCCGCTCCGCATAGCGCGGAAGAGTTTTTTCCTCACTTGTGCTCGCCAACGGTAAGTTGGTGAGCGCAAGCTGCCGCTCGGGTAGAATTTCTACTCCAGCGGCAGGAAGATCAGTGCGAATGGCTGTTCGCGCTGCACTCCGCCCAGGCCTGATAACAATGCACCCTACTCATGGGTCACCTAGGACAGACCTTAGGTGTGACTTATATGTAATAAAAGGGTAGTTTTGGACTTTGGAAGTACTTTTATTTCAAAAGTCTAATTTGGACACCCTTTTCTTTTAAAACCAGCCTGCAAGTCAGGACTGGCTTTAAAATGACACCAGTTACCGCACCAGTGCCTACTTAAGTGCATTAAGTCTACTGGGGTCTCTAAACCTACATGCCCTACCATCTACTAAGGACTTGCAGGTAAGCTGTCTTTTCCAATCAGAATTATACCAATTACCATATACCTTTAGAGGACAAAGCACCTGCCCTTGGCCTGGTCAGCAGAGCCCGGGGCACTTTCAGAGTCCGTAACCACCAGCATCAGTCAAAAAATAGGGATGGCTTTCCTACACCCTATAGCATTAGGATTGTTTTGCAGTCAGTCGCTTGTGTTCAGTCCAGGTGCATAGAGAGCGGGCCTGAGCATGCAGCACTTCTTAAGTTCCTTTTAGAGGAGCACCTCGGTAAAGGTGGGTTTATGCAATGTCGGTCAGTCCGGTGCCTTCATACCCTCACGGCTGATAGGATGCGCTACATAAGCACAGTTTGATTGATTGAGCTGAATGGGCTCTGTTTAAAAGGAGACATTGATCTGAAAGTTGGCATTTGGAATTTACTATTTACAATGCCTTTGTTCTTTGATTCTGGAGTGGGAAAGTTTTAGGCCTGGTGTTAGGCAAGGCCTTTCGTTCTCATTTTTTAAAGTTTTTTTTATACATATACATTCATTGGGAGAAAAAAAAAAAGGTTACAGGGATGCTATAGTTGGGTTGACTTTTTACCCTCACAAAACCATAGAAATTCATCAGTTATAGTTGTACTGATGTTCAAAAACTGTGACTCGTGGCCTAAAGTTACTCAATGGCACGAGTTATAGTTTCTTCAAATAAGTATAACTAATGTATTTCTATGGATTTGTGTGGGCAAAACATCAACCTAACTATAATGTCCCTGCAACCTATGTTTTTGTTCAGTGAATTTCAATGTGTTTTTAAAAAAATGTAAAGTAATATATAATGGCCGTGCACAATCATGATGGCCGTGCACGGCGGGGGTCGGCCACATGCCTCAACCCTAGCCTGCCATGCGCTGCGGGGTTTTGGTGCGTGTGTAGTGTGTGGGGTTTTATTAAAAAAATTATTATTATTATTATTATTTTTTGTGTTTTGGGTTTGCGGATTTACACTGGGGGGGAGGGTCGTGCTGAGCACCTTGGTGGTTCTGCAGATACTCGGTTCGGCCGAAATAAAAGAAATTGAGCAATTTTTTGCCCATGAGGTACCTCTCCATGTGTCCTATGGGGTCAGTATGCCTGTATCCTATCTCCCTTTATCTTTCTCTATTTTATTTTGGCCTTTCTCGGCCCAAGTGAGAAACATAATGGCGGCTGCAATTCGGGGCCTTCCTTTTCCCCTGGGATTCGCGGATACTCCACGGAAGATACATTTCTCTAGATATCTATATTTTATTTCCTTTAATTACTCCGAAACTACTGAACAGATTTACACCAAATTATGAAAAGCACACTTTCTGTACCAAGATCTAGCTTTCAGCCAAATTTGGTGTAAATCCTTTCAGCGGTTCGGGCTGTAGCTGTGTCTAAAATAGCAAAATCCTCATAGACATTGCATTGGTAAAAATCGTTTTGGGGATCCCCCACCCCCCCCCCTTTTTTTTTTTCTCCGCCCCGCTTGAAGAATCATCCCAAAACTTTCAAGACAGCAGCTGAAGTGAGTGGCAAACTAGTTTTGAAAATTCGTCAAACTGCCCCAAAGTTATTAGAAAACAAAAAAACTTCTATGGGAAATGTTGGTCCTAACTATAACTACCTACTGGCGGTACACACATATATTCAAATGAGAAATAACACCGTCTGGTCCAGGACACAAAAGCTCGCACTCCAGGATTGTGCTTAATCAAAATCAAGATTTATTCCGGGCAAGGCTTTTCGACCAAACGGTCTTTATCACAGCCTGAGTTGCTCGTGTGCTCTACCACCATTAATACAAACAAGTAAAATAAGCATAGAAAAAAGACATTGCGTGCGAGCGCTTACATTGACAGTGAGGACTATTCCCAGCTTTGGATCTGAACATGGATTGAAATTACAATAACTAACCCTGTTGGTACTTAAAATAATCAAGGGTCCTGTGCCCATACTGGATTTACCTCATGATGACAGAAGCACATAAAACCATTATCGCGTCACCTGGTGTGCGCGCTGTGTATTACATGTTACGCCTGAGAATTGCCAGGTCCATTATGCAATGCCCAACCTGCACATTTCATACAACAGTTATTGTTGCAAATCCATTTTACGTCAAATAGGAATGGAAAATAGTACATAAGGGAAAATAAGATACAGGAACATGGGGTTTTCTTCAGTCATGTGACTGAGAATACTGGCATTATTGCTGATTGTAGTGAAGTGTATGGAACCTGAAAGGTGCACATTCAGACAATATACTGTAATACATATACAGATTTGACATTTACAGTTCATTGTTCCCAGTCGAGTGGCTAACTTGAACATCCCCTATTTAAGCATCAAAACATATACACATTACAGATATTTATTCCAAACCGAGGCCCCCTATTTAAGCATCAACACATACTCATTACAGATCATTATTCCAAGCCAAGTGGCTGATCTGAACACCTCCTATTCACTCTTTAAAACATATGTAAAGAATATGACTATACATCCAATTTTATGGGGTGCTCTGTCTTCTCAAATTCTTCTCAGAATAATCAGACGGGGAAAAGAACATCCTGGTTCATGTAGCACGCTAGTACAACCAAAATTAACACAGAAAACAACAAAATATAAAACCTGGACACCGCGTGTCCATCTAGGGAAGGAATACTAAAAATAGAAGAGATTGCCACAAGGTACTAGCTAAAGAGTGGGATTGTCACAGCCTATATCAGGTACTCATGCACTTCCAATGAATATTTTGACTTGAAATACTGTACACCGGGAACAGGGGGAGACCTCCACCAGCAAACAGTATGTTCAGTGAAAAACAAGGAGCATTTGGAAGAAACAAGATCAGAGAGTCAAACATCACAATGCAATTTTACATATCCAATATGCACGAGTAGCTCCTCATCCTTGTACAGACTATGCCGAGATTTGCTGTCTAGTAGAATGATATATTCCGACTCAAGAATCCTCTGCTTCTTCTCCCTGTCACCCCATCTGGGGGTCAAGGCAATCCTGTCCATTCCAAAGAAAGACACAAGTGTCAGGATTTTTTTTCATGATCACTGCACCAATGTCTATCAGTACAGTAATTAGGGTCGCCATTCCTAATGGCCCTCAAGTGTTCTAAGATTCTCTTCTTCACTGGGAAAATGGCGCTAGCCACATACCAGCGGCCGCAGAGACATACCAAGACATATACACAGTAATCACTGTTACATGTGATGAATTTCCTGATTTTGCCGGTTTTACCTGTGGGTCTTAAAAACTTCTTTGTTTTTGCTAGTCTTGCATGCTTTGCAACGCCCACACCTGTAGAAGCCCTTCTCTTGCTACAACCATCCTCTGTTTTTGTTTGGCCATATAGCTGTTCACCAGCATGCCCCTCAGGGACATTGATTTATGATAGGTCACCGGGTGATGAGGAGTCACCTGTCCTCCTTTAACAGGGTCAGTTTTGACTATGTACCAATGTCTGTTTAGCACGTTTCTAATGGTGGGGGATTCAGTGTTAAAAGTGGTGATCATCCTCCATTTATTACCCTCGCTCTTCTGTTTCTTGACCAGAAGGCTTTCTCTGGGAGGCCGGCTGCTATGGCACTGGCTGTTCTAAGTACCTTGGATGGATAGTCTCTAACCTTAAACCTACTAATCGCCCTTCTGTCTTCCTCCTTAAAAGCCCGTTGCGTGCTACGGTTCACCTTGGCCCTCAATCTCACCAAACCGAATGATCCACTTTAGTTTCTATGGGCGGTGACTGTGAGCATGTAATACATTATTGCTTGTGGTGGTCTTCCTGAAAAGGCAAGTCTGTATGAAGTCGTTCTCAATCCTGACCCATACATCCAGGAAATCTATTTCTGTTTCTTATGTATATTGTGGGTAAAACATAGGTTGAGATCGTTAGTCGATATATGTGCTAAGAACCTCTCCAGTTCTTGTTTGGGCCCATCCCGAATAACAAACATCCTCCAATGTACCTTGTCCAGGAACTGATGTGCTTAGTCCTATATTCATTGGCTTCAGTCCACGCATGTTTCTCTTCCCACCAGCCCATGAATATTCCTGCATAGCTCGACGCAAAGCATCTGCACATTGCAGTCCCGGCCAATTGTCTATACCATGTGTCTTCAAATATATAAAATAATATTTTCCAAGCAAAAGAAGAGCATGTCAATCAACATCATAGAATGATCATATAAATAGATTGATTTGTCTGTGAAAAACTGTCTACACATTTGAATTTCTAAATCATGCTCAATGCAAGTGTTCAAAGAGACCACGCCTATCATTTTCAGCCAGTAGCTGAATTGCCAGGGGAGCCCCCTTATCTTGGTTATAAAGTCAGTACTGTCCTGCAGTAGGAAGGGAGACTCGAAGTGTATGGGAATAGAAATGATTTAAGGCACATAGATGTGTGTTCTAGCAAGCTGTTGGCCGAGACAATGGGTCTCCCTGGTGGGTTGATCTTGTCTTTGTGTACCTTTGGTAACATATAAAAGCGTGGAGCAGTAGGTTTGTTGATGTGTAAGAACTGGTATTCCTCTGTGTCAAGTAAGCCCTTTTCCCTCCACTCTAGGAGCAATGTATGGTAACTATGGATAGTCTGTACGCCTCCACTGTGGTTACCTGATAGCTGCCCGAGGTCATGAGCTGTCTATTTGCCTCTTGTCTGTATTTGTCAATGTCACACAAAACTACATTACCCCCATTGTCTGATTGCTTAATGATAAAACTCAGATCTTAGCTTAAGGTGCTCAATGCCATTTATTTATTTGTGTCTTATAGAGCGACCGAATCACCCCCAGAGGGGTATCTCCGCGCTATGAAAGTGCTATCAGGTCAGCGTAGGGGGACTAAAGGGAAATTACAGAGTCATCAAGGGGGTCTGAAAAAGTGCGGTTTTGAGAAGTCGGCGGAATTGTAGATAGTTGATGCATTCACGAAGATGAAGCGGAAGTTGATTCCAATATGAAGGGGCCAGGTGGGAAAAGGCCTCCCCACCCCCCAGTGCGTGATTTCTTTATCCGAGGAACCACAAGGAGTGATTTTCGATCCAGAACAGAGTATTCTGGAGGGCTGATGGCGCGTGAGTCTCTCACTAAGGTAGCTGGGGGCGTTGCCGTGAAGTGCCTTATGCACTATACAGCAAATTTTGAAGCGGATCCGTTTCCGAACAGGCAACCAGTGAAGTCCCTGGAGTAGAGGCAAGGAAGCGGTTCTGGCTGGAGAGTTAGAAACCAATCGGGCGGCAGTATTTTGAACCACCTGAAGTCTGTTGAGTGATGCTTCAGTGACTGAGATAAGGAGGGCATTGCAGTAGTCAATGCGACTTACCACAAGGGCCTGTAGTAAAGTTTTCCTGACTGTCAGAGGGAGGAAAGGAAAAGCCTTCCTCAAAAGACTTAATGTAAAGAAACAGGTGCTCACGGTAGCTGAGACTTGAGTTTTCATCGAAAGTTTCTGATCTAAGTGCACGCCTAGATTTTTCACCACTGCCTTAGGAGTAGGAGCGGGGGGACCTAAATTGGTAGGCCACCAATCTGGGGACCATAGTAAGGGCGCCTCTCCAAAGAGCATAATTTCCGTTTTATTGGCATTTAACTGGAGAAAGTTGTTTCTCATCCATTTCGAAATTGCGTTCATACCTTCAGAGAAGGCCAGCTGAGTGTTAACAGAATTTCTGTCAAATGCCATTAGTAGCTGGGTGTCATCCGCATAAGAAATGGGGATGAAACCCAGGGTCCTAAGAAGATCTGCCAGAGGGGCCACATAAATGTTAAACAGCGTAGGGCTCAAGCAGGATCCTTGGGGTACGCCTTCGGTCAGCTTTGATGTAGAGGATTGGAAAGTGCCCAAGTTGACAGTTTGAGTGCGATTATTTAGGAAGTTAGACAGCCACAGATGAGCTTAATTTTGAATACCAACATTTCTTAGTCTAGATAGAAGAATAGAGTGGGATATCGTGTCAAACGCTGCTGACAGATCCAGCAGCACTAACAGTACCGCTTGTCCATTATCTAGGAAATGTCGGAGGTTATCCGGGACTGCAATTAGTGCTGTCTCTGTACTAAATCTGGGACGAAAACCCGACTGGAAGGGATCAAAACCCCCTATTGATTCCATGAAATCAGAAAGATGTTGATTCACATGCTTCTCCAGGAGTTTACTCAAGTAGGGCAGCAAGGAGATAGGGCGGTAATTGGATAGGTCTTCCGGAAGAGCATTGGGTTTTTTCCGGATTGGAATTATTTCGGCAGCTTTCCATTCGGAAGGTAATATGCCCGTGGTCAACGAGGAGTTAAGGATGGGGCAGATCAGAGGAGCCAACTGCTTGTGAAGCAGCATAGATATCTTGGCGGGTAAAACATCCTCAGGTGAACCAGATTTTACTGTTTTCATGAGGGACTCCACTGTGTCTATGGTAAAAGGGGGAAAGCAATCCAAAAGATTTGCATAGTTAGGGTGTGGTGGGTGAAAGGCAATGTTTGTTGGTTGAGGGTCCTTATCTTTAGTAATACTGTCATAGATGTCTTCAATCTTCTGAGTGAAGTGCTTAGTCTGTTTATCACAAAGGTCCTGTGAGGGCGTTACATCATTATGACATGCCTTGGGGTTAGTGAATAAATTCAAAATGCGGAAAAGCTCCTTGGAAGAGTTTCCTGCCTGGTTCAACTGGGACTCAATGTGAGTCTTGCGAGCCTTCTTTATATTTTTGTGGTAGAGGGTCAGACAGATCTTATAGGCTTCTTTATCAGTTGTGCGATGAGAAAGCCGCCGGCGCCTTTCTAGTTTTCTACAACGATTTTTTCTTCCCTTAAAATGGGAGAGAACCATGTCGCTTGTTAAATTCTGTGCATGGTTGTTCTTGGTGGCCTGTCATATCTTCATTAGCTCACTTCATGGAAAGTATCAAAGCTGTCATGTGGTGTCTGGGGATTACATCTCGCTTCAGGTTTAAATTTGCTTAAAACTGTACCATCAGTTTCCAACCCGAGAAACCACAGGATTTCCCGCTCAGATGTCTACCCTGCTGTTTCACCTTCCTGTTCAATCAATCATGCTAGACCCTCAATGTCCCAAAGGCAAAAGCAATCAAGAGTGGGGTCACGAGTAGAGGTACTGGGAGCGACTGCCACAGTCCTCCGTTTTTCTCTCCTGTTGTAAGTAAAATTTCATTAGTTTGAACTTGCGTACAAACAGCAACATATCAATGCCTTCTTGGCTATAATTAAATTTGCAGTAGGACAAAAGGACCGTCCCAGTTCAAGAAGGGAACGTTCATCCCGTGTGAGAATAGGTTAATGATAGTCAAGTTTGCCTCACCCATTATCTCCACCTGGCCTGCCATGTTGTTTTCCCATGCGGTGCAGTGTCTCTTGTGGTTGCTTCCCCCTCTCTGGGTCCTTTTCCTTTAGTGTCTCCTTTTTAGGTCTTGCCTGAGCCAGCGCATGCGCTGCTCTGGCGAGAGTTTTAGTAAGCAGGTTTTGGAAGTGCAAACAGTGGCTTTTGCTGGCGACTAGCCTGCGTTCACGCGAGCGTGCACGCGCGATCAGGCGCCATATGGCTTCCCTCGCCATCTGGACGCTCGCGTGAACGCAAGCTGGTCGCCAGCAAAAGCCACTGTTTGCACTTCCAAAACCCGCTTACTCACGATTACTTGCGCGGCCGTGTCAGTTTCACGGCCGCGCGGCCAATGCTTGTTTTGGTAGCTTCCGTGTGTTTTTTTAATGGGGGCTTTCTGCTCTAATTATTGTATATCTTTGCAGAGATTATTTGTGTATTTTGTGTATGTGATAGCATATATGTGGCTTGAAGCTTTTCATTTTGCAGGTATGTTATTTAGAAGAGAGGTCGTGCCCTTACTTGCTTATGTCTTACTGTGCTCTTTTGTGATTAGGGTTGTGTTTTGTCACGTCTCTGTTACCATCGCCTTTGTCTGCGCAATTGTAGTAGTCACTGCTATCCTTTGAATGACAATTTTGTTAACGTGTCCTTTGTGGAAAGGCACTTGTAATTTGCAGTTTGTGTGAGGGCTTGTGTGGCTGTGTTTTGCTACTGTCCTCTGCTGTGTGGTCGTGTTGTGTTACTGTGTCCTTTGAGAGATGGTTGGAGTGTGGTACTGTACTCTTTTGGGTGTTGTATTATCGTGTCACTTCTAAGATGGGGTCGCTTCAGTGTATGGCAGAATTGTTTTACCGTGTACTTTATGTGCGTTGCTTTGTTTTGGTAAAGGCCGCCCTGTGTTACAATGAATGCCAATTAGATAAGTCTGGTTGTGTTTTGCTGCCTTGCTTGCTTTTGTGGGCCGTGGAGACTGTGCCCTTTGAGAGAGGGTTGTTTGTCTTTCTGAGTTCCTTTTTGGGCAGTGTTCTTTCCAGCGCAGTATGTGCGGGTGTTTTCTTTGGTAAACTAGATCGGTATTCCTGTCGGCTTTGCTACTTGTTAACCATACATCATTGTACACATCGAAGATTTCTATTTCATTGCCTGAAGGTTTGTTTTATACACGTGTGCACCATTGCAACACTTCCTAACCGTAACTACCAAACCATCAAAGGAACGAAGGAAACACCCCCCCCCCCCCCAACATTGCCATTGCAAGGAAGTGGGAGCTGGGGGATGGGCAGAACTACTTCTGTGTTTATTTATGTATCACAGACCTATAATTAACGATTTATTAAGGACAGCTCTATGAGACGAGGCAGCGAATATTAGAAACATCGAGTTGTTTAACGCATCTCCACGGCTCCGAAAGCAATCCCAGCCGTGCGGACCTTCGAATGCAGGCAGTGTGTGCAAACTCAACTCTGCTCCTACCAAACTAGCTACTGGTTTGAGGACTCCGGCATTTACCGTAAACCCTCGCCTACTTTTGAAACGTACTCTACCTGTGTGGATACTTTTTTTATTTAATGACCCAAGAGATACATATGCATGTGTGGAAGTGTTTCTTCCTGCACAAGGGGTAAAGGAATGCGAGGTGTTGGCGCTTACATTTAACTCTGTATAAAATTGGTTAGTGGCCGGTATTCTCAGCCCAAATGGGTTGCCGCCTGTGCCCCTCCAGCTGCTTGATTTAAATCGCAGAAAGGAAGGAGTCAGAGTTTCTGGATCCGTCGGGCGTCACACACACCACAATGAGGCCAGCATCCACACAGGACCCTTGGTTAGTACAGACCACGTGAATTCCTGCTGCCTCCACACGCATCGCTCTCTTATCTCCTGTCGGTTTTGTGAGGGCACCAATAAGACATACATGTATATGCTGCCGTGTGAACCCCTCCCGGCGATGTGTATTCATAGGCACACGTGCTCCGCGGTATATTGTTCCATTGCCCTTTCTTTCCTGTTGCCACAGTTCGAGCAGAGCCGAGGCCTTTCTTTCTTCGGCTCAGGATATGCCTGAAACGTCGGGAAGTGGAAACACATTTATGTCCTGTGGTTTTTAGGTCTCGGCCTGCACCAGCGCTTGCGCTGGTCTGGCCGAGAGTTTTAGTAAGCGGGTTTTGGAAGTGCAAACACTGGCTTTCGGCTGGCGACCAGCTTGAGTTCACGATGGCGTGCACGCGCAGCTGCCATCTGTTGTTTCCTATCTCTTCCTCATTTCCTCGTAATGGCTCATTAACTCTCTGGACTCTGATGTTTCAATCGCAGCAGCAGCTCACATTACCAACTGAGGGCCCTGGACTACAGTCACATGAAAAACAACAGCGATTAGCATTGAAATGCAAGCTTTTTTTTGTCTAGTTAGAAATATTGCTTCGGTGGGTTGATTTCACCTTATATCGCTATTTGTTTTATATTGGGAGTCACAGCCTAATTACCAGTATTTTTGTCTCTCACAGTTTTTTTTTTTTTAATATTTATTCGCGCAAAGTTTTATTTAAGGTTACTTTTTCCGCGTCACTTCTTCACTCTATTTAAACTCCACACCCCCACTCTTATTGTCTCTCTCCTTCTCTCTCTCTCTCCCCTCTCTAATTCTCTCTCTACTTAATTAACTCTCCCTCTCTATCTTTTTTAGCCTTTCATTCTCTCTCACCCCTTTATCTGTTTCTTTCAAACTCCTTCATTCACTCTCTCTCCCCTTCTTTCTCTCTCTCTATCCCGCTCCACTCTTTATTCTATGTACACCCTTTCTCTCTCTCTCTCTTTCTCTCTCACCACCCTCTCTAATTGGGCATTATATCTTCACTCTATCTCTCACTCGGCAACACCACAGCATCACTCAGCGCAACCACAGCATCAATCAGAGCCAGCACAGCATCACTCAGCACCAACACAACACCACTCAGCACCACCACAGCATCACTCAGCACCACCACTCAGCACTACCACAGCATCTCTCAGCACCACCACAGCACCACCACAGCACCACTCAGCACCACCACAGCACCACTCAGCACCACCACAGCACCACTCAGCACCACCACAGCACCACTCGGCACCACCACAGCATCACTCAGCACCACCACAGCATCACTCAGCACCACCACAGCATCACTCAGCACCACCACAGCATCACTCAGCACCACCACAGCATCACTCAGCACCACCACAGCATCACTCAGCAACACCACTCAGCACCACCACAGCATCACTCAGCACCACCACTCAGCACCACCACAGCATCTCTCAGCACCACCACAGCACCACTCAACACCACCACAGCACCACTCAGCACCACCACAGCATCACTCAGCACCACCACAGCATCACTCAGCACCACCACAGCACCACCCAGCACCACCCAGCACCACCACAGCACCACCCAGCACCACCACAGCATCACTCAGCACCACCACAGCATCACTCAGCACCACCACAGCATCACTCAGCACCACCACAGCATCACTCAGCACCACCACAGCATCACTCAGCACCTCCACAGCACCACTCAGCACCTCCACAGCACCACTCGGCACCACCACAGCACCACTCGGCACCACAACAGCACCACTCGGCACCACCACAGCACCACTCGGCACCACCACAGCACCGCCACAGCACCACTCGGCACCGCCACAGCACCACTCGGCACCGCCACAGCACCACTCGGCACCGCCACAGCACCACTCGGCACCGCCACAGCACCACTCGGCACCGCCACAGCACCACTCGGCACCGCCACAGCACCACTCGGCACCGCCACAGCACCACTCGGCACCGCCACAGCACCACTCGGCACCGCCACAGCACCACTCGGCACCGCCACAGCACCACTCGGCACCACCACAGCACCACTCGGCACCACCACAGCACCACTCGGCACCACCACAGCACCACTCGGCACCACCACAGCACCACTCGGCACCACCACAGCACCACTCGGCACCACCACAGCATCACTCGGCATCACCACAGCATCACTCGGCACCACCACAGCATCACTCGGCACTACCACAGCATCACTCGGCACTACCACAGCATCACTCGGCACTACCACAGCATCACTCGGCACTACCACAGCATCACTCGGCACCACCACAGCATCACTCGGCACCACCACAGCATCACTCGGCACCACCACAGCCCCACTCAGCACCACCACAGCCCCACTCAGCACCACCACAGCCCCACTCAGCACCACCACAGCCCCACTCAGCACCACCACAGCCCCACTCAGCACCACCACAGCACAACCACAGCACCACCACAGCATCACTCGGCACCACCACAGCACCACTCTGCACCACTCTGCACCGCCACAGCACCACTCTGCACCGCCACAGCACCACTCTGCACCGCCACAGCACCACTCTGCACCGCCACAGCACCACTCTGCACCGCCACAGCACCACTCTGCACCGCCACAGCACCACTCTGTACCGACACAGCACCACTCTGTACCGACACAGCACCACTCTGTACCGACACAGCACCACTCTGCACCGCCACAGCACCACTCTGCACCGCCACAGCATCACTCTGCACCGCCACAGCATCACTCTGCACCGCCACAGCATCACTCTGCACCGCCACAGCATCACTCTGCACCGCCACAGCATCACTCTGCACCGCCACAGCATCACTCTGCACCGCCACAGCATCACTCTGCACCGCCACAGCATCACTCTGCACCGCCACAGCATCACTCTGCACCGCCACAGCATCACTCTGCACCGCCACAGCATCACTCTGCACCGCCACAGCATCACTCTGCACCGCCACAGCACCACCACAGCATCACTCAGCACCACCACAGCATCACTCAGCACCACCACAGCATCACTCAGCACCACCACAGCATCACTCAGCACCACCACAGCATCACTCAGCACCACCACAGCATCACTCAGCACCACCACAGCATCACTCAGCACCACCACAGCATCACTCAGCAGCATCACTAAGCACCACCACAACACCACTCAGCACCACCGCACCACCACAGCATCACAGCACCACCACAGCATCACAGCACCACCACAGCATCACTCAGCACCACCACAGCACCACCAAGCACCACCTCAGCATCACTAAGCACCACCTCAGCATCACTAAGCACCACCTCAGCATCAGAATAGGCAGGAAGAAGTTGCCAACATTGCAACGACAAAATAAACGACGACCTTTCTTATGTTCTTTTTTTAATTGGGTCATTCAGTTGTACATAATGTCGTCTTAGTTATATATAAAGTAACAAAAATGCTTAAGTCTTTTTTATTATAACTTTTCAACATGCTGCACAGCAGCCACAATGCTCTTAAAAACATTGGCAAAACCAATAGCTCTGCCTAAACACTTATAAGGCCCCAAAGGCGAGACCTATTGGCTAATAGGTCTCGCCTTTGGGACCGTATATGTGTTTAACCAGGTGTCAGTTATGCAGCACAATTGTTGCATGGCTAAACACTTATAAGGTCCCAAAGGCGAGACCTATTGGCTATGCCAATGCTTGTTCTTCTTGAGGTTTTCTGCATGGCCCCTTGCTTGCCTGTAAAAAATCGGTACTCTTCAAGGGAAGTGAATGGTAGATGGTCTCTGTTGCTTGTTCCGGGATGTTCTTCCATGTCAGAATAAGACTGATCCTGATTCAGATATTACCAGTTCCTGCTGCCTGAGGGCCCCCAGTTGCTTATATTGTCTGACAGCACCATCATATCTTCTACCAAAGGTCAATATACGCCTGCTCGCATAATCTTGTTTGTCCCTCAGGAACTTGCGCCTCTTTTTCTGTTTTATCTCGTCCTCATATTTGTCTAACCTCTGCTCCATCTGAGTTAGTAAAATCTTCACCTCCTCTTGCAGCGGTTGTTTATCCAAGGTCTCCTTGATCTTTTTTTTTTTTTTTTCTTCTTTTTTCTTCACACACTTGCTCAAGGTTGGCGTATTTAGAAAGTAAGACCATCATATTTTTACACGTAGAAGCCATCAATGCTGACCATTCTGTGAGTAATTTGGGGTGGGGATTTTGGTATATAGGTGTTGTGAGATTTTGAAGTCCCTGTGGGACCTTGCCCACCTCAATATAGTTATACTGGGAAGTTACCTCCCACCATCTGTTGGACTCCTTTTTGAGAAGCTTCTCATAGTGGAATAGCAATTGTTTCAGGTTTCTGCCTGTCAGGCCCTCCCTCTACAGTCTCATTTGTGCTCTCTGATATTCCAGAATCATCCTCGTTAATAGATTGCGCGCTGCCTCTGCTCTCCCTGTGCGCGTCCCACTCCTTGCTGCATAGCCTGCCACAAGCTCCTCTTGGTTCCGAAGGTATTTGTGTAGAGGCATACAATCCCACGCTGCTGGCCGTATCAATGACGGCGAAGAGCCCCTGGCACACCCGTGCTTAAAGAGAAATCCAAGACCCGGCAGTAAGGCAGGAGTTAGTCGGCCCCTGTGCGCTTAGCAGCACACAGTTAGTCAGCGCTCTACCTGCCACTTATCGGTCATATTATTTCAAAGAGCAATAGTTTCACAGATTCGGGAAGGCCTTGGAGACCGGTTATCACTGCTCACGTAAGGATTCCTTGCAATCAGTCAGCCACGTCCACCAAGCTGGACCGGTGCGAGTTACGGGATTGTGCTTAATTAAAATCAGTGACAACATTCTGCTGTTGAATAAAGTGGACTTCCTCACAATAAGTAGTCTTTTTCAGTGTTCGAGACTACTACAGTGTAATATGTGCTTTGCATAAAAAAATTATTTTGGCTTTTAGGCAACGCTTAGTTTCATACAGTGTGCGCATTCATACAAAAACATTCATAAACAAAATAAGCATTGTCAAAGCCAAAAGGTCATCATCTAAACCAGACCTAATGGTTTTGCCAATGCTTGTTGTGATTGGTTTTCTTAAAAAAGACTATGGATTTTGCAGCCATTGGCAGTGCATACAAGTGCTAGATACCATAGACCTGAAACAAAGGGTGGTCTTTAACATGCATGAACTTGAGCAGGAAATAAGTTGGCGAGAAAATCTAATTTTGCAAACTTTTCCTAGCAAGCTAAAATACACCCTGAAAGTGCCTCATTTTTTATTTTTTTTGTTTTTTGTGATGTCTGTACATACAGCTTTGGCTTTCTGTTGCAGACTGAATTGTAACTAATACTTTAAAATATTCTTTGAGTAGGCTTTGAGTCTGCCCTTTTGCTTATGGGTGGAAGGCATTTATGTCTATTTCAGTTTCTTATTTCTTTACCCACCGTGGCATTTAGCACTGAAGTGCATGAGCTGCTTGTTTCCCTAATACTGTCTCTCTTTCTCCCCCACACAAACGCCCAAGTCCTCCTCTGCCACCAAGGGAGATGTATTCTGCTCTCTCCAGCGCACATGTGCTGCTCAGTGCCTTCTCCTCTCTCTCTGCGCGCTTTGCCAATACTTGTCTTATTGCAGCAGCATTTGCAATGTTAGTAGCAGTAGTCCGCCATCTTAGAATGGATTAGTATTTTCTATATTTCCCAGATGGCTGTCACATTGCCTTTAGCACAACATGGCAGACGGCCATCTTAGAAGTATAGAAAATACCATTCCAACATAGCCGTCCTGTTGCATGTAGAATAACATGGCAGCCATCTTGGAAGTATAGAAAATACCATTCCAATATCTCCGGCCTCCGCTATTGGTTTTGTCAATACCAGCATAATTTTACCAGCATTGGTAATCCCAGTAGTAGCAAGCACGCCAGAACGAGCCCAGTTGTCAATTTTCTTTTTGCCTATTTTGTAACTTGAAACATAAACTGCAATTTTTCTCAAAATGTGTGACCCAGTTGCTACAGCAAATGACTTTTGGTATTTGACTCTTTGATACTGTTTGACAACCTACAGGTTCTGCTTGAAGCACAGAAGGAACTCGTGGACTACAGAGGACTTGGTATTAGTATTCTGGGTAAGCATGTCAGACAATTTGTTTTTAATCATTATTCCAAATTGCTCTGTTAAATGCTTCAGATAGAAGAAAATTGGTGCTTTCCATCCCTCCAGAAAAATAATAACCTAGTGATACAAGATTATTTGTTGCATCCATTTTGTGTGGCAGTGCAATGTGTTTCTATTGGTGTTTTGCTTTTTCCCTCCATGGGAGGTGCTGTGTGTTCCTAGTGCCCTCTGGCTCGAGGGGGCTGAAAGGGGTTATCAAATAGCCCATCTTTTGGATGGCAACGTCATTCCTTTGTCAGATGTTCTTGTCGCTCCGGACAATTGAATCCTCTTAGCATTGGATTGCCAAAGGTGATCAGAGATTGATAAGCTTCCTAAATTTGGTAAGGCTGGCAGACAAGGTTTGCTAGGAGGGAGGAGGCTGATGGTGGATAAAGGCTTGTGGAGATGAACTGAGGAAGGATACTGGAATTTGAGTCACTGGAATAACATTCTTTTATCTTGCTTTTTATCCAGAAATGAGCCACAGATCATCGGATTTCACAAAGATTCTCAACACAAGTGAAAACCTGCTGCGTGAATTATTGTAAGTTTACTTTCGGTGTAACCTTGACAATGTGATCTCTGTTTCATACTCCTGCTTAGTAAACATAAAATGATATGTTTACATAGCTGTGAATTGCCTAATCCTTGTTGCTACTGTGTGAAGTACAAGTGAGGCTTTCTTGAATTCCATGTCTCTGTTCCTTTACTAATGGAATGTATGTTCTTCTCTGTACCACAGGAATATCCCAGAAAACTACAAGGTCCTTTTCCTCCAGGGGGGTGGATCGGGCCAGTTTTGTTCAGTCCCCCTGAACCTAATCGGCTTGAAGGGAAGCAGATGTGCAGACTATGTCGTCACTGGAGCCTGGTCTGCTAAGGCTGCTCTTGAGGCAGAGAAATATGGAAAAGTGAATATTGTTCACCCTAAACTTGGAAGTTACACAGGTATATCTCTCTTTGAACACATATTTCTAGTCTGAGATGTGATCATCTCATCGAAGCACTGCAATCTTACTTTGTTATTGCATAAGGTTCATCTGCCAATTCGTTTTAAGTGGTTACTTGCCTGTAATGCCTTTCTCTGAGCTCTCTCAGTGGATTCAAGCTCTCTTGTTGAATAACGGGGGGGGGGGGCGGGAGATAGGTGAGATTGATTCTATATGCCATTGTTCTGCCCAGCATGAGCCATTCCACCTCTGCCCAGTAGTTGGCAGTGGGATTGTGGAACACACAGGTGGGCACACTATCTTTACATACATTATGGATATTCTCTAGATCTGAGGAAGGGGCTTGGTGTGTTAAGTGTTTGCTCTGCGAGGATCGCTTTTTAAGGGATGAACTTATCATGCATATGTGACTTCACAGAATGATCTGTGGAATTCAGGAGGTTACATACCTGAGTCTGCCCACACTGTCAGGGTTATAATAGTCTGTTTTGTCCTATTTTTAACAAAATGTTTCTTATTTGTATTTATTTTCTTCCTAGACCATTTGAGTTAATTTTCAGGCAAGAAATCCCATGTATTGAGTGAGGGTGAGAATAAACTGCATGGTTTTAAATGTGTTTTTGTCAATTAAATCCCTTACTGCTTATGAAGGTGACCCCCTGTTTATCACTAGTCGTGGTACTTTGATGAATTTACCCTTATAATAGGGAATGGGGGGCTGTAATGATGAATAATTGCACTTGGTGAAGAGGATGAGGCTTGGCTGTAATTTACTGAGAATACTTCTATCTTAAAGAATTGGCCTGCAATACTGAACTTAATTAAGAAATAAAGACCACGTGGCGCCAAATCTTTTGGGTTGATGTTCTGACCTCCACGTTTAGGAGTGTGTTTGTGGCAGACCGTGCAGAGTTGCTACTATATTTTGAACAACCAGTGATTGGCCTAGCTTCCAGTGGCGGTTCCTCCTTTAGGGCGGAGGAGTTCCACCCAGCCTGCTGCGAGTGCAGCAGCAAATGTAAATTAAATAAACTGGTCATTACCATTTTTTATAAAGTGAAGTGCCACTGTTCCACCTCGAGTATGAGGGCGGAGGCGGGGCCATTCCTGCTGCTGATTGGAAGCAGGAATGAATTCCATAAAGCGAATGTCGGGTGTCCAGCTGTCTTGTGACTGTACATGCGCACTTAAGCTCACACCAATATGAGCTGTAAAACAGCCGGCCGGACAGGAGACGCAGGCTCCTAGTCTTAAAAGGAGCACTGCGGTGCCTGCTTCAGCCAATGCCGGTGCTTCTCTCATGCTGAAAACGGTCTGAGAGCATCTCCAGGATCCGTTAGTTTTGTTGACTTTTCGCTCTTTCAAGGAAATAGGGCACTTCTGAGTCACCTCTGTGGCTTCTGGGAACATCGATTGTTCCTGGTAAATAATTACAATTCGATTGGTAGTAGTGGTTCCCAAATACATGAGAAACGACCGCACAGTCAAGGAATGGAACAAAAGTAATATCTGCTAGTGTAATACAGTGTGAATACAATCATATTTTTGACATCGTAGTTGATGTCGGGGTGCTACCTTGACTCAAAGCACCTACTACCAAAACGATGCTAAAAGCACAGAGGACAGCCATACAAAACCCAACAAATGAGCCCTACTGTGCACACCCTTTTGTATTTGTAACCCACTGTAGTGCTGGGTAAGTATAACAGATTCTCTGTTTCCAATAACAGATGAGAGTATTCTCAGCAAATCATATCCGTTAAAACCATCAAACCGCATACAAAGTCCATATAAAATCCACAAATGTCAAATCTTTTGGCTTTGTTGTTTTTATTCTTGCACTTCATATATCCAGCGTGAAGTCTGTCTGCCAACACGTGTTTCGCCTACCCATAGACTTTTTCAAGGCTGGAACAATAGATATTAAGAACAATATTGTTTCCTTATAAATTATACTTTTCTTATTTACACAGGATAACTAAAGATCCATTTCACACGGTGGCTATCAACATAATCCAAATACAAGCACTATATATCATTTACATATAATTTAAAAACCGTGAAAAGTCCCTCACCACAAATCACCATCTGTGTATCAAAAGATATCTTTTCTTTGTGAAAAAGAAAGAGAAAAGAACAGAGGAAGAATATGTTCCCAAACTAAAAACAGTATCAGGAATAGGTAAGAAAAGGAGACCACCATTGTGTAACAGAATGATAGTCAATGAAGATAGTAATCCGCATATTTATCTAAGATCAATCCCGGTGAAAACGGAACGAGGCAAACAAGGAAAGCGAGAAGCAAAGAATCTATACGGGAATGTTCACCCAAGTATAGGAAAAAGTATTTAAGCCTAATAGAGAACGGCCTAGTAACCCACCGGTTGTTGTAAGAAACTATCATAATATAAGATCTGGTTCTCGTCATAAATCTTCTCTTCCAATATGTAAACGTCCACAAACTGTGTGGAAAAATAAAGAATCGTATTATGTGTGCTCCGATCTTGTTGTAAAAATCCTAATTATTATACAAAGAATCTACTCTATAGGTTTCTGTCAAATGAAATGCATAAAAATATAAGGCCTATGTTGACGTACTGCTTGTTCAAGTAAATTGGAAAAACGTAATATATAAGCAATGTCCTTCACTAAAATAACTTCAATTAAAACTCGTTGATTGATTTCTTTCAGCCATACAGTTCGTTCCCTAGTAACGGATAAACATAGTCCCCATATACATATTAGAAGGCTGATATGAAAAAATCATTATAAAAGGGCACAGGACTCATTTAGAGCCACTGGTCGCGCTTCACTTTCTACGTATCTCTTACCACAGCGTGAAGCAATCAGTATACTGCTCCCTGTATTGCGAATCTGCAGTGCTATAAAACGAAGGTGGACACCTTGATAAGTTCCACTATCTGAAACAAAAGATACGGAGCCAAAATAAATCCCCAATGAATATAGTATCTGACCCGTTCATTAAACGGCAAACACAATCAGTACCGCCCATCTAACCTTTCATTGTAACACTCACCGTGAAGTCCGCCGAAGCGTCCTCCAACGCTAATGCCTCGCTGTAGTGTGTACGCTAACGCCCTCCTCATGTGTTTCTTATATTTCCTATTTGACGCTGACGTGCTTGTCCTCTGACCCCACACGTGATCAGATCACCTGACGCTCCGCCGTCTCAGCTACTTTCACGAAACAATCTCGCCATTTTGAAAGAGGATACGTTCTTTACAACTCCTCATGTAATAACCCACTACTATCAGTTATTAAAATATAAAAGTATATATTGCATAATTGTATTTTGTAATCCCATCCTGTATATTAATACCCTAAAATGGAATCTCAAATGTTATTTCCCAAAGGAAGGAAAGACAGGAAAGATATAAAGTGATAAAAATGTGACATAAGAATCAATCCTCTAATGACACATTAGATATACTATATCAATGTACAAAAACAAGAGTAAAATGCAGAAAAGAACACCATTACAATGACACTATTACAATAACACTCAGTCACATGTAATGTATACGAATATTAATGGTTGCACTTGTTATGGTATCTATTCATATACTAATGTACAATCCCTCATCGTCCATGTGATTGTAAAACAAAATCAACATCAATACTTTAGTCCTGTAAAAAACATGAAGCTCTCTGTCAGTATTCAATCCTGAATCTACCGATCTCAATTTTAACAGCCACCTGGTTTCCAGTTTTCTCAATGCCATAGTACGATTACCACCCCTTAAGTTCTCATCTACCTGTGCGATTCCATGAAATCTAATATTGAGTACTTCTGAGTTCTTGTGTTACACTGTTGAAATGTACTGCTAGAGGGTAGTTATTATTATTATTACAGATTGCTCTTATGTGTTCTTGCACACGTTCCTTAAGTGGTCGGATGGTACTTCCGATGTAAATCAAGCCACATTGGCAGATGATGCAATAAACCGTAAACATTGTATTGCAGTTCATGAACTGGTTTATTTTATATACCTGGCCCGTGTTATAACTAAAGCTGGTAATTTTGTTAAGGGCAAACTGGCACACACTGCATGTCGAACATTTATAGAAACCCACCGGTTTCTTAGGTAACCAATTAAGAGATTGTTCCGTCTTGTTGGTATTTATGATGGAAGGACTTAATATGTTCCTCAATGTTCTTCCTCTGCTGTATATCACTTGTGGTTTCTTGCTAGTATAAAGATCTAGACTTTGGTCTAGTCTTAAAGATGCCAGTGTTTGTGTAATATCTTATAGATATCCTGACTATGAGCATTGTATGGCGTGATAAAGCCAATCTTGTCTCTTTGTTTTGTTTCTTATTTTTGCTCTTCAGAAGTCCTGTACGTTGTTTACCAATGATCCTAGTCTGTGCCCTATCTAAGGTGATTTCATCATAACCCTAGTCCTAAACCGTTCTTTCATTCCCAACAATTCTTGTTGGAAAATAACATCATTACTACAATTTCTTCTCAGTCTTGTCATTTCACCATATGGAATGGCCCTAAACTGTGTAATAGGATGTGCACTTGTAGCATGTAGAATGGAGTTACATGCAGTTGGCTTACGATACAGTTTACATTCTAATTTATCTCCGTCTACATACAGTGTAATGTCCAAAAAATCTATTTCTTTTTTATTGGATTTATATGTAAAGGCCAGATTATATTCATTGTTATTAAGATGTCTAATAAACTCAGAGAGGGTGTCATTATCCCCCCCATATTAAGAGAATATCATCTATAAATCGCCTCCAATACATGACTGATCCAGTCATGTCATGTGGGCAACTGCGCCAGATGTGATGTTCTTCAAAAAAACCACATGACATGACTGGATCAGTCATGTATTGGGGGCGATTTATAGATGATATTCTCTTAATATGGGGGGGGATAATGACACCCTCTCTGAGTTTATTAGACATCTTAATAACAATGAATATAATCTGGCCTTTACATATAAATCCAATAAAAAAGAAATAGATTTTTGGACATTACACTGTATGTAGACGGAGATAAATTAGAATGTAAACTGTATCGTAAACCAACTGCATGTAACTCCGTTCTACATGCTACAAGTGCACATCCTATTACACAGCTTAGGGCCATTCCATATGGTGAAATGACAAGACTGAGAAGAAATTGTAGTAATGATGTTATTTTCCAACAAGAATTGTTGGGAATGAAAGAACGGTTTAGGACTAGGGTTATGATGAAATCACCTTAGATAGGGCACAGACTAGGATCATTGGTAAACAACGTACAGGACTTCTGAAGAGCAAAAATAAGAAACAAAAACAAAGAGACAAGATTGGCTTTATCACGCCATACAATGCTCATAGTCGGGATATCTATAAGATATTACACAAACACTGGCATCTTTTAAGACTAGACCAAAGTCTAGATCTTTATACAGCAAGAAACCACAAGTGATATACAGCAGAGGAAGAACATTGAGGAACATATTAAGTCCTTCCATCATAAATACCAACAAGACGGAACAATCTCTTAATTGGTTACCTAAGAAACCGGTGGGTTTCTATAAATGTTCGACATGCAGTGTGTGCCAGTTTGCCCTTAACAAAATTACCAGCTTTAGTTATAACACGGGCCAGGTATATAAAATAAACCAGTTCATGAACTGCAATACAATGTTTACGGTTTATTGCATCATCTGCCAATGTGGCTTGATTTACATCGGAAGTACCATCCGACCACTTAAGGAACGTGTGCAAGAACACATAAGAGCAATCCGTAATAATAATAATAATAACTACCCTCTAGCAGTACATTTCAACAGTGTACACAAGAACTCAGAAGTACTCAATATTAGATTTCATGGAATCGCACAGGTAGATGAGAACTTAAGGGGTGGTAATCGTACTATGGCATTGAGAACTGGAAACCAGGTGGCTGTTAAAATTGAGATCGGTAGATTCAGGATTGAATACTGACGGAGAGCTTCATGTTTTTTACAGGACTAAAGTATTGATGTTGATTTTGTTTTACAATCAAATGGACGATGAGGGATTGTACATTAGTATATGAATAGATACCATAACAAGTGCAACCATTAATATTCGTATACATTACATGTGACTGAGTGTTATTGTAATAGTGTCATTGTAATGGTGTTCTTTTCTGCATTTTACTCTTGTTTTTGTACATTGATATAGTATATCTAATGTGTCATTAGAGGATTGATTCTTATGTCACATTTTTTATCACTTTATATCTTTCCTGTCTTTCCTTCCTTTTGGGAAATAACATTCGAGATTCCAGTTTAGGGTATTAATATACAGGATGTGATTACAAAATACAATTATGCAATATATACTTTTATATTTTAATAACTGATAGTAGTGGGTTATTACATGAGTTGTAAAGAACGTATCCTCTTTCAAAATGGCGAGATTTTTTCGTGAAAGTAGCTGAGACGGCGGAGCGTCAGGTGATCTGATCACGTGTGGGGTCAGAGGACAAGCACGTCAGCGTCAAATAGGAAATATAAGAAACACATGAGGAGGGCGTTAGCGTACACACTACAGCGAGGCATTAGCGTTGGAGGACGCTTTTCGGCGGACTTCACGGTGAGTGTTACAATGAAAGGTTAGATGGGCGGTACTGATTGTGTTTGCCGTTTTAATGAACGGGTCAGATACTATATTCATTGGGGATTTATTTTGGCTCCGTATCTTTTGTTTCAGATAGTGGAACTTATCAAGGTGTCCACCTTCGTTTTATAGCACTGCAGATTCGCAATACAGGAGCAGTATACTGATTGCTTCACGCTGTGGTAAGAGATACGTAGAAAGTGAAGCGCGACCAGTGGCTCTAAATGAGTCCTGTGCCCCTTTATAATGATTTTTTCATATCAGCCTTCTAATATGTATATGGGGACTATGTTTATCCGTTACTAGGAACGAACTGTATGGCTGAAAGAAATCAATCAACGAGTTTTAATTGAAGTTATTTTAGTGAAGGACATTGCTTATATATTACGTTTTTCCAATTTACTTGAACAAGCAGTACGTCAACATAGGCCTTATATTTTTATGCATTTCATTTGACAGAAACCTATAGAGTAGATTCTTTGTATAATAATTAGGATTTTTACAACAAGATCGGAGCACACATAATACGAATCTTTATTTTTCCACACAGTTTGTGGACGTTTACATATTAGAAGAGAAGATTTATGACGAGAACCAGATCTTATATTATGATAGTTTCTTACAACAACCAGTGGGTTACTAGGCCGTTTCTCTATTAGGCTTAAATACTTTTTCCTATACTTGGGTGAACATTCCCGTATAGATTCTTTGCTTCTCGCTTTCCTTGTTTGCCTCGTTCCGTTTTCACCGGGATTGATTTTAGATAAATATGGGGATTACTATCTTCATTGACTATCATTCTGTTACACAATGGTGGTCTCCTTTTCTTACCTATTCCTGATACTGTTTTTAGTTTGGGAACATATTCTTCCCTCTGTTCTTTCTCTTTCTTTTTCACAAAGAAAAGATATCTTTTGATATACAGATGGTGATTTGTGGTGAGGGACTTTTTCACGGTTTTTTAATTATATGTAAATGATATATAGTGCTTGTATTTGGATTATGTTGATAGCCACCGTGTGAAATGGATCTTTAGTTATCCTGTGTAAATAAGAAAAGTATAATTTATAAGGAAACAATATTGTTCTTAATATCTATTGTTCCAGCCTTGAAAAAGTCTATGGGTAGACGAAACACGTGTTGACAGACAGACTTCACGCTGGATATATGAAGTGCAAGAATAAAAACAACAAAGCCAAAAGATTTGACATTTGTGGATTTTATATGGACTTTGTATGCGGTTTGATGGTTTTAACGGATATGATTTGCTGAGAATACTCTTATCTGTTATTGGAAACTGAGAATCTGTTATACTTACCCAGCACTACAGTGGGTTACAAATACAAAAGGGTGTGCACAGTAGGGCTCATTTGTTGTGTTCCTGGTAAATGCCAACGTGGTTTTGGAAAATCTTCTGATTAGCAAATTCATGCCAAGGACTGCAGTCCCCTCACCTCACTCCCAAAATGCGCCAGTACCACGGAAACCGGCAAGAAATAACCTCGTTCGGCCAAGTGCTGCATCTGGGGGCTTCGAGATGTTAAGTGACCGGGACTGGTATGTTCTCAGAAATGGCAGGCAGGTAGCTTCCGAAACATGGAGACATGGATACAGGGCCGTTATGTGGCAATCAAAGCCCTCGGGTGAGAGTGAACACTTACTGTAGGGCTAACTGCATCGACATTAATTACCATGTGATGCCTGAGGGTCTGCAACACACTGCGTCTAATACAGATATATACACAACTCACTAACGCAAGTAATCAAATGGGCTTCAAGAGAGCGCTGCCTCCGAGGCAGATAAGCGCTAGCAACTCTGAATCAAGGCCTTAAAAGAGCCTGCTGCATAGAGTCCCCACATGTGATTCCTGGGATAAGTGAGGACTGCAGCTCCGCATTCTACGAAGACACCAACCGGACGGTGTCCCGCGTCTTTTGGGGTCTTTCCCTGCACATTTTGAACATCGGTAAGTACTTTTGTTATCACATGGACTTTTTGTGGTTTAAATTTTTTTTTTATTTAAACATAGTACATTTTTCAAACTGTTAGTAAAACTAATTTGACTGGGGTACAGAGCTATAAAGTTGATACTGTTAGCCCCGAGTTCTGAGACCTGCTGTGTTTCTTTGAATTCGCCTCGTGTAATTTTCTTGATACCGGAAAGCTCCACAAAATATGTCGTTGAGTTTCTAATTCGGCATCTACTATGTACACATTGTGTGATCCTTGGATAATTACTTTAGACATGAGTACTTTTTGCTGACCTTAAAATGGCTAGGCGGATAGGCTGGATCGGCAGAGACCCCAAGGCGTTTGCGGGTGACTGTATAGTTGTATCATTTAAATCCCCAAGATTAGTCAATGACCTATTATGCAGATTTAAATCCCTGCGTTTAAATAAAGAGCAAATTATGGTTCTCCCGCTTGGCTTTTTTTTTTTTACAAACCCCCGATGCAATGTAATAGTCAACCGAATGTATTGACCCCACTTTGCCCACTAACCCTAGGCACACAGTACTATTCACCTCAAATTGTTGGAGCAAATTATGCAAATTTTCCCCTATTTTCTATCCCCACTTCGAATAGATTTGATACCCTTTCTAATCTCGCTGGGGTAGACTGACTAAATGATAATTTGTCTACGATCATTCCAATGCAAAGATCTGGCACCCCGTCTTTTGATACAAACTTGCAGCTATGTCCTAGCCCTGGAGATGTAACGCCCTTGTCACCTTTTGAGCAAACTAAAGAGCTCTCGAGTGATCCCACGCCTTTAGACCCTACTAATATTAAGACTATTTCCTGGAATGTAGCGGGGCTGCGCAGTAAGCTTAATCTACCAGAGTGGCTAAAACTAATAAGTGAATTCTCTATGGTCTGCTTACAAGAAACATGGGTTATAGATCCTTGTCATCTAAATGGATTTAAAACCTATAACCTGCCGGCTATTCCATCTAGGCATGGTAGAAACAGGGGTGGACTTTGTACGTACGTATCAAATAAATATTCCTCTTTTCCTGTAAAACTTAGGGCTAGTAGTTTCTTTTGCCAAATTGTTAGCATTGTTCTTTCGGGACGGCTCATGGTTGGCTTAGTAAACTTTTATAATAATGCTTGCGGTTCTGATATTTTGGCCACATTGTCCTCCCTTGAAAGTGACCTGGATGCCATTCTCCTACGGGGGATGGGGAGAAAATAATACTCTGGGTGGGGGATTTTAACATTCAATTATGTAAATTGCCTTCAAAATCCTTTTGTGGGTTGACTTCATCAACAAACGGAGATATCACCCACTTTGCACACTCTGAGTATGGTAGGAAGCTCAACGAGCTCATTTTTAAATATGATCTAGGTTACTGTAATGAGCTTGGTAAATTTCCAACTGGGGTGCATTGTACCTTTGACGGCACTATGGGCAAAAGTGTTATTGACTTTTTGCTCTTCCCAAACCGCTACTCATCTTACATAGACAATTTTACCTTACATGATTGTGCCCTAAGTGATTACTATCTCCAGAGCCTTTCGTTAAATCTAGGATCAGTAAATGAGCGGAGAGATTCTTGCCGTACCTATGCTGCGGAGAATTTAGAGCTCACTTGTAACAACAGATTTGCCCTACGCTGGTCGATGGTCAATCCAACTGTCTTTTTAGAGAACTTAATCCAGAAACATAAAAGCGCCTTTAATGTATGTCTGGATAACACAAAGGAGGCTATTGATACTACAAAATCCTTCGAACAAATAACTGGCGCCATTAAGGCAGGGTTATTATCACGGCAGAAGGCAGGTTCAGAACACAGGAAGGGATGGTTCGACCACGCATGTAGCAAGACCCATAAAAAACTTATAGGAGCACTGAAGAAACACCCTAGAAACACAGAGGAGATTCAGTACTGGAGGCGGGAATATAGGCTCATTTTAAAAAAACATAAGAAAACATTAAAAGAGGATATGTGGGAGAAATTGCACGAGGCTAGCAGTTGTAACGATAGCATGGCATTTTGGCGTGTGGTCAACTCCCCTTTCCTCCTGAACTATGATACACCTAAAATTGAGATTGCTGTAACCGAGGAAGAGTGGGTAACACACTTCTCTGCCCTTTATTCGTCTAATGCAACTAGTGCACCTTGTCTTCCGATATTAAGTGACGAGGCTGCCATACAGGTGTCTGCCCCCGCACCTGACTGGGCCGCTCTAAACTTTACTTTGGAAGAAGTTTCCCTTGCTATTAGATCTAGTAGGGGAACCAAAGCTCCTGGGCCAGATGGTGTCCCAATCGATTTATTCAAAGCTAATACCGACCTCTGGGCTCCCCTTCTTACTAACGTTTTTAGATCTTACCAATGTACGGGGCTACCTTTGACTTGGGCAGAGTCTCAAATTGTACCCATATTCAAAAAAGGTGACCGTAACTGCCATCGCATTACAGACCGATCTCCTTACTCGACTCATTAGTAAAGGTGGTGGGTTGGATAATTTTAGTTGGGTTACAAAGCTGGGCTGACAGCAACAACAGGATCTCTGATTTAAAATATGAATTCCGCCAGGGCATTGGCACTACTGAGCAAGCAATTAACTTGAACTTGTTACTGGGCAAGTATACACGCATTAAAGACAGTAATCTGTACACGGTATTCGTTGACTTGTCGTCAGCTTTTGACTGTGTTATCCATGAGAAATTATGGTCAGTGATGAGCACAATGGGTATCGACGGTGCAATTATTGCCCTCTTAAGACAACTGTACTCGAACAGCCACGCTAGGGTACGGTTTGGCATTAAAGGAGACTGTACCCGCCCATTCAGAATAGAAAAGGGGTTCGTCAGGGGTGTGTGCTTGCCCCTTTTCTATTCAATCTTTACATAAACGATCTGGGTAACACTCTGGCTAGTTCGTGATGCGGATATGCCGCAAGTAAAACAGCGACCAATTCCGGTGTTACTTTACGCGGACGATGCCGTTCTTATGGCACGCACTCCTGTAGCTCTGCAACGTCTTCTTGAAAAATTTACCCTGTTCATGGAAAATCTAGGGCTGCAAATTAACACAAACAAGACATTTGTTATGAAAATGGGTGGGGGGACGAAATGCCGGAATATACATTTAGGTAAGGAAATTTTACCCCAAACGCGAACATTTTCTTATTTGGGTATTTTATTTGATAGCGAAGGTACATGGAAAAGTGCAATTGAATCCAGAAGATTGCAATTTTTAAGATCGATTGCGGCACTTCGCAATTTTGCTAGGAAATTGGGGAACATACAACTTAAAGAAATGCTATCTATCTACTATACAAAGTGTAGATCTATTGCAATGTATGGCTCGGACATCTGGGGTTATACTAACGTTGAAGCATTACAGACGGTGGAAAATATGTTTTTTAAAAATCTTTTAGCACTTCCCTCGAGTTGCTTAAACTATGTATGTCACGTAGAGCTGGGGACTAATTACCTAATAGACTTGGTAAGGACTCAACCACTCTTGCTATGGCACAAAATATGGACCTCGGAACATATGGCCTTGAATCGTGCCATAGTCAAGGATTGCTATGACTCTGAAATGGCCCTAAAGATCCCCTGGCTAAAGTTTATTAAGAATTCTTTGACAGATATGGGCCGTTTGGAATTCTATGAGCATCCAGAATCCCTGTTAAACATCTCGAGGAAAGGATTAAAAATAGAGTCTCTAAACCATCTGGCGGATCTGCGATTATGCGTGGAATTGGGCAAAACAACTGTGAAACACAACCAAACGGTCCTGACTACTTTCTCCATGCAACCATACCTTTTTAATGTTCTTAATGCACAACATCGATTTGTTTTAACTCGTTTTAGACTAAACATCTTCCACCGCTTGATAAGTTTCCCAAACCCTAATGATTGGTCAAAAGATTTACAACGTTGCCCATGTGATAATGTATCAAACCAATCAACCATGCACATCGCACTTTTTGTAAATTCTATAAGGATCTGAGAAGTTTTTTTATTGTACCTTTATTGAAATCACTAAATTTTAAACAATGCAGGCCGGCCTTTTTATACCTACAATTGCTCCCCAGTCTGTACACGTGTGTGGTACTTGCAAGATTTCTTAGGGCGACCCAAGCAAGAAGGAAAACAATAGTAGCAAAGTGTTGATTTATGATCTCTTGGCTGAAATGTGAACTGCACTATTTCATTCTCTGATACCAATGAATTTTATATGTATGCATTTGTTTTAAGAAATTTTAAGTGCATGTACTATTTTATGATTCACTTTGTCTGAATCGAATAAAGATATTTTGACTTTGAGTACCTTTGTTTCCTCCTTTTATAGAACTGGGAGGCCATAGAATATATCGATTTCGCAGGGTGTGAAAAAATATAAGGTCTGTGACTATGGAAGTCCTGTCACTTTGTGAGTACAGTGCTAGATTTGTCAGGGGAAAGGATACAAGAGTCATTTGTACCTGGGCAGATTGAACAAGACGTGTTATGTACATGTCATAACTCTGAACTGCACATCAGTAGGCTAATGCAAGCTAGCTGCCGAGATGTTCCGTTGTGTGTCGAGGCGCAATATCAGGGGATGCTAAGGTGGCTCACAGTACCCTCACTATCTCCCTTTGGGGGTGCGTTAGGACCGTCTTCCACCTTCCCCCCCTTTGGAACTTGCTGCTCTGTCTGACTTGGAAAACACATGATCATGAGAACCAGCTGTCAGACTTGGGCTACATATGGAGAGAGAGCGAGGGAGAGAGCGAGGGAGAGAGCGAGAGAGAGAGCGAGAGAGAGAGAGAGAGCGAGAGCGAGAGAGAGAGAGAGAGCGAGAGACACACTGTCCGTCCAGGTAGCAAGGGCTGCAGGTGAGTTGCACACTACACCGAGGTAGTCTCTTGGTGATGTCCCACCTGTGGCACATTTTGGTGCAGCGCTCCTGCGGGGTGCTGAAGGCAATGCGAGTTTCTCACAGTGCCTCAGTCGGTCAAAAACATGTTCAGAATACATGGCCATCCAATCCTTGGCCTCTTTGCAGAGAGAGCACAGGGCAGTGGTCACATATTCAAGTTGTAATTGTGTAAATATGTATGACGGGGCCCCCCCCCCATCATTGGGGTACGCAGTCTTTAAAATAATCACAAGGTGAAAGTAAAGGGAAATGCGGTGCTCGCTACCTAAAAGTAATTCCAAACTTTTACGCTTCACCACTTTCGAATGTCACTAGCCGCCACTGCTAACTTCAATCAAAGACATCACCTTAGACTTATTTGTAAATTACACAAAGTGACAATCTCCCTCCCATGCCTTCCAGCTGCTGGGCCGATTTTGAAATTCCCACAATGCAGATGTGAAGTTAAAACATGAATAGGAAACGCAAGACCATGTTATTCAAGCCAAATAAAGTTGGATTGAAGGAAAAAAAAGCTAATTCTATATCTATATATGACATTTTCCGTAAAGACATGGACTTTCAATTGATCCATTTTGCACACCCATAATGGAGGAACACTATGCAACATTAAAGATATCAGCGTTGATGTAGTTTCCAATATAGTTACGATGAAAATTTACATTTATCAAGAACAGTCTGCTTTCTGTATTTAGTAGACTACTGTGCAGAGCGGTCCATAGGTGTTACTGACTGGAAACACGAAGGCAGTGCAAGGGGAATACAGAAGGAGGGTGATTAGTTATATTAGTATATATGCAGATGCGCAGAGCGTAATATATTTATTAACACCGTTGAGTGTAGGGCAGGACCATGACTCATGAGACTGGAGGCCTCCAGTGAGTCATGATGCACCTCCCCACACTCAAAAATGATAAATACCATAGATGGTTTGTGCCATGCTATGTTTGTCATGTGCATTTGTTTTAACTCATGTATTTAACCAAAAGCAGGACACAAAGGGTTACATTTGTGCAGCAAGTTAAAATCACACTCAAGACCTATTGTGACAATTGGGAGAGCTGTTTCCCTGTGTAAAGTAGTTGATACGTGCAATCTGTGTGGTAGCAAAACCAGTTTGTGGTAATAAAAACAGTTTTTCTAGTCACTTTTGCTGTAGTCTGGTAATAAACTCAAATTGGATCTTTGCCCTCCAGTAATAAAGGCGTGAATGCCTTTTTCTTAGTGCAATTGCTTTTAAATAACATGTTATTGTGCCATTTTAATTTTCACTGCCATGGATATGTTGCACCAAACAGTGTTAGATAAATTTCCCAGAAAAGATGTCTTTCAGCAGAAGGCAGGTTCATGAGACGGTCATTGAAGAGGAAATGGAACAGAGGGCGCCTCCTGTGCTATCGTATAAAGCATTATTAGTTAAGTATAAGAGGGCATACATCTCTAGAAGAATAGTGTTAACTGCATCCACTCTCCACCCCCGCCCCCAAAAAAACTATACAAGATCATGTGGAAAGTACTGAGGCGGTGGTACGTAGTAAATTCCAGCCTCTCACTCCCCAAAGATGTTTGCAGTACAGTTGTTAGCTATTTAGCTTTAAAATCAGATTAACCTTTGCGAAAATGTGCCAGGACATGGTGAATACAGTACAGAATGATGATTCCCCCTCCCTTTTGAAGTTGCACTTGTCCACCTTCTGTATGTGACTTGCTTCCATCCCTGGAGCTCAAGGCGAGTTGGAGGAAATATACATCCACCTCCAGGCAGCTGTTTTGCAGCTTCTGATTTCTTCTCCCCCTTGTGTAGTGAAGCAATTGGAGCTTCCATGATATGGCATTTTGGCCTCCCTCTTCGAATTAACATAATCTTACCGTTGCTACTTGTCATCATCCTAATGCTCTTCAAAAGACTGAAGAAAGCCTTGAATATTAAAAGTAACTTTAGCAATGTACACCATTGCTACCTGTAAAGCAGGCTAAAACCCACCCCCTTCCCTATTGAATCATTGTGTGTGATCTAGCCCTCTGGGCCAACTTTCTTACTATTTGTCCTCCAATGAACCTTTCTCGTCGACTGAGCGGTGATGGGAGTTAATATTAGATCGTTCAAATTTCAAGTAACGGTGTAACCCATTTGGCTACACAATAAGGACCAGGAATCGGGGACTGTAATTAAGAAGGTTTAGTACAAGTTAGCAATCAAGTAAAGGTACACAGATCTCAGCACCATGCTGTAAAGGTACAGAATAACAACTGGTAAATCCAACCTTCTAAATAAGTTTAGGCGTACCAGTATTAAGCAAACAAGAAGTTCAGTAAAGGAAATACATAAGATCAATAATAAGATCTGGTGCTCAGAGAAGAGTTTCTGGTTTTCTCTTCTATACATGATTGAATCGTCAGTCTAAACTGAAGAGGATGGTTGTGTTTGAAAGAATCTCAAGCTGGGAAATTCAATAAAAGAGAAAAATAGGGCAGTGCAGAAAAAATAGGAAGAATGGGAAGGTGTCAGCATTTCAGAAGCTCGGTCAAGAGTCTTCTAGAGTCAGGGGAGTAAGTGTCAGCCTAAGCCACACTTAGCAAAGAATCGAGGGAAAGCAAAGAATCTAGGGAAAGCATAGAGGTCTAAACCTCTCAAAGTCCAAAGGGAAGAGTACCTAAACTCAGATGGTGTGAACACTTGATATTACACACAAGTCTCTTGAGCAACACCCCTCTGTCTCATCATTCGGGGTTCCATTGTCCTTTTCCATTCTCGCGTTGTAAGCGGCAACATTTACGAAATGTCCAACACTGAACATGGGAATGACATCGTCCTTGTTCACTCAGACCATGCTGAAATGGTGCTGAATAAGACTTTTTAATTCACGCTCTGGCTATCCATGTTCTTTTGTCAAGGTCTTCTTCTCAGGCTCTCTCTATTGCTAGTACAGTATTGTATCTATTCTCAACTAACAATCCTTGTGAACGCACCTGCAAGGAAGTCATGTAAGCACAAAATGTAAAACAGTAATTTATGTAGAATAGTAAACAGGTCTTGTCAAGTCAACTTTAAAGTATTAAATCAATGGTGTACCTTAAATAGGCATATGCACTTTCAAACACGAATAAATGTAAATTGTCAGTATGTTAGACTCATATTACATGTGGCATACAGTAAAATCTTGAATATGTAGGTGTACGTATGGCTAAGAACTACATTTTAATGCAATGTATGAAACAGTGCACACATTATATAAATAATTTCCATTTCTATAGTGAGTACACGTTATTCATCAGGTCTTCAAAGAATATATAATTTAATACGATTAAGCCACACAGTGTATGAAGTCCCTACTTCAACTTCTACAATGACAGCGACTTCTACAGTGACTGCACTTCAATGATGTCAAGTGCACTACCACTTCATATTAGTCATTAGATCACACAAGAAACATGTGCTAAGTAAGAGTGGAGCTTAAATTACGCTGCACCAATCCCCCCTCTGATGCAGAGTCAAGCCATCACATTAAGATGGGCGTCTTTTATCAGATGGACAAATCAAAATCTGGTCATTTTCATCATCTTCTGGATTTCTCTAGAAACGTCATATCATCATAGTATTTGCTCTGTCTATCTTCTAGTTTTATGTCTGCTCTCTTCCTCTTCAGTCCTTTTTTCACTTGTGCACATTTGTATCCCTTATAGATTACAAATGAGAATAATCCACAAAGAGCAATTACCGCTAAGGGTTTCAATATGCTTCCAGCAACTCTACTCCCAAGTTTCCAAAATACATTCAATATTATTTCCCAAGCACCTGTTGCTTCTAACCCTCTCAAATCTCTCTTTAAGTCAGTAATGTTCTTAATGTATTTCTTCAAGTCTTTACTTTCGTCTGGAATGTAAGTACATTGTTGAACTTTTAACATACAACAGACTTCTCCCTCCTTTGCGAGAAGGATGTTAAATGCGAGTCTGTTCTGCAAAACCATGGATCTGATTGCAACCATTTCAGTATCTATAACTAACAATCCTCCAGGTATACTAGTAGATAACTTAGCAACTACAGTAGAAAACTTTCTAATCTTATGCAAGTTGAGTATCACTCCTACAGATGGTACTAGGGTATCAAAGATGTCTCCTATAATTTCACTAGCACCTCTTTGTTTTCAAATGTTGTTCCCCCGTAGGGTCATCACATTGTCCCTCATGATAAAGTTTTGGAAAAACTATCCCCATGTAAAATGTTCCATACCATCTCTTGGGTAACCTGTAAAAGGCATTTTTTTCCCACAAATATAATATACTCCAGGGAATCCAAGTATAATCCCTAGTTTCCACAAACTTCAAAAGTATGATCACATTCAATGTTCCACACAGTCTGTTGTGAATTTTCTAATGAATATGCATAATTTCCCTTTGTGTTGCCAATCTAATGCTGCTAAATTTCCCAATAACCTTTGCTCACTTTCCTCTTTGGCCCATTTGGGTACTTTTGAATGATTTGCTGCTTTAGCCAATATGTCTCTTCGTCTGTCTTCTACAGAATCTATTAATTTATTTTCTACACCTGTTAAGGAACAAGTAAAGTTAGGCTCGATTATTGTAATGGCCTCTACCTGAGCCTACTGGAACGCTTCATGAACAAACTCCAACTGCTGCAAAACGCGGCAGCGAGGTTGCTTTCGGGCATACCTAAATTTGCGTCGATTTCTAAGGAAATGAAAAAACTTCATTGGCTGCCAGTCAGGAAACGGGTGCGCTTTAAAGCCCTGTGTACAGTTTTCAAGGCTCTTCAAGGCATAGGCCCTGAGTATCTGAAACAGCGTATACAATGGTACTGGCCTAAAAGAACCTTGCGTTCTATGGAAGCCAAGCTAGTGAAAGTACCACTGATAAAAAAAGCCTCTTGGGGTGGAAGAAGCTTTGTCGTGCGCGCTGCAAAAGCTTGAAATAACCTTCCTTTTTACCTGAGAAACAGCACAGATCTCCTGACATTTAGGAAGAGTATAAAGACTTGGCTTTTCAACCTGTAATTGCAGTTTTTCGTTTCTTTACCCAAGGGATAATAACTAGCGCCAGGACACCTCCGGGTAACCGTTGCGCTTTATAAGTTCCGTTAACATAACATGTCTATGTGTGTCTGATGCCAGGGTGGGTCTAAATAAATGTCCCACTTTCTCTATGTGTTTTGCATCAGGCTGACGATTCAAATGCTTCAACACAGGAAATTCTGAAAAAAACTAAGTCTTGATTCCAGTAATAATATTGACAATGACCCTTTCCATAGAATAAGCTCAGCAATAAACTACACGGGAGGTGATGATATGCATCTGACTCAGGCAATTTCATGCAGATGTATCAATACCTAGCATCCATTGTGTCAGCATATTCATAAAGCAATTTGGAATAAACATTCAATGAATTGTCTCCTCTAGATGCATCTTCATGTAACTCTTTCTCATCTATGGAAGGTAAACTGGTGTTTGCGGGACACTTGTAGACCTAAGCTAGCCTACATGAGAAGGGTGGGGTAAACTTAACATTATAAGCAGTGCAATTAATACTAAGATCGCAACTACATAATCTCCTACACATACGCATCTATGGCTACTAGTATTAGGGTTAGGCTCCATGAGTTCTCTGATGTTTGTTCGTTTAAGTAGAAGTTTTCAGCACAGTGTTCTCAGTTTGTTTCCATTTGTGCAAACAGCAGAGCAGAGTTCAGTTGCCTTTTCAGCAAAATATGTGCAAATGATCTTTGTGAGACTTCCTTAGCCCTATTCCGTGTTCTTCTAAGGGACAACCTTGCGCTCCTTCAGCAGACTCTGGCCTTGGTACTCTTCTTAGTAGTTTGGGCAAATCTATTAGCAGGACCGATCAACAAACGGCACATAATCTGATTCAGGTAGTGGCACATCTAGTATGTCAGGTCTCTGCTTGGTGCATTGTTCAGTAACATCAAAATAGTAGTGCTCAACTTCACCGTACATTACATCGCTTCCAGGTGTTGGTAAAAGAGTGGAAGGGTTAAGCTTAGTGCATCTCCTCAGGGTGACATTCTCTGCACCAAGGATGACATGCTCATACTTAGTGAGGCTACTGTTGGTAATGTATTGGGTTCTAGTGCGGGTTAACAGGACCTCTACAGAGTGAGGAACAAAAACTGTTAATGGATGACCCATGACAATGCTCTTGCGCTGCTCTATGTGGACACCAGTGGATATCACAGCTTTAAGACAGCCGGGCAAAGCAGCAGCTATGAGATCAAGTGTAGCTAAAATATATACAATGGGTCTGCGAGCATTCCCGTGCATTTGGGTTAGCACAGAGTGCAGCCCTCCCTCTCACTGCAAAACAAAGTAGAACATTTATTAGAATTAGGCTTTCTCTATGCTCGGGCATGGCGGAGACATTCTGTCAGCTCTGGGAAGACACACATGCAGCTGTCATCCTATGGTACCGGATCTGACGCATCTTTGTGTGTCAGCCTCTGTAAAGGCTTGGCCATTAGGGAAAAGTTAGGAATCTACCGTCGACAGTAGCCCACGATTCCAAAGAACATCCTAGCTTCTTTCTGAGTTGTGGGCAGATTTATTTTCAGAATTGCAGAGATTCTCTCTTGTGACACCTTCCTCGCTCCTTTCTCAATCTCCTAGATACAGACCCTCTTTCTTAAAGCAGTGTAAGTGGATTAGACACTTCATGTCCAATCTCTGCTAAGTGTTTCAACAGAGCAATTGTGTCTCATTTGCAAGCCTCCTGCATATTGAACGCCACCAATAGGCCGTCAATGTATTGGACTAGGACTGAGTGATAGGGGATCACCAAAGACTCCAGATTCTTTTTAAGTATCTGATTAAAAATGGATGGGCTCTCCATATACCCTTGTAGGACTCTGCACCATGCTAAAATATGACTGCTGAACCGGAAAGCGAAGAGGAATTGGCTATCCTCATGCAACTGTAGGGAGAAGAAGGCTTGGCACAAATCAATGACAGAAAACCATTCAGCTTCACATGGAATCTGAAACAAAATCACAGCTGGATTCAGTACCAGAGAACAACAAGGAACAACAATGGTGTTGACCTTTCACAGGTCTTTAATAATGCAGTACTTGCCATTGGGTTTCTGTAAACCCCTGATGGGCGAGTTACATGGACTCCACATAATCTCCTTCAGAATGCCTTGCTCAATTATTAAGTCAATCACAGGAGTAATCCCAGCAATGGTTTGAAGGGTCCGATTGTATTGTGGATTCTCGGGTACCTCACATTAGGCTTTACTGACTGCATACTGGTTCAACACCTTTGCGACCTAGGTCTTTTCCTGAAAAGTCCCAGACTTCCGGTAACACTGTCTCTCTTAGCTCTCGGGGTAAATCGTCATTTGTTAACATGGGGTACAATCCGCTCTCTGGCTGACAAGTTTAAAGCCAATATCTTCATCATGAATCTGGAAGTCATTACTATATGGGGTACAGTACTATACCATATGGGGAACTATTCAGCTTGCACAAAAGATCTCGTCCAAGCAGATGTACGGGACTCGAGTCACACACCACGAATCGGTGACTCCTCTCAAAGGACCCTATCATGACAGGCACTGCTTCTGAAACTAGGCTAGTCATTTGTTTATTTGCAACTCCTACAACTTGGATCTTTGTCCTGAGAGATGTAGGTTGGGAACCTCTGCAGTTCTCACAGTAGAGCGAGTAACACCACTGTCGATCAGGAATGATGTGGGGTAACCATTTAGCTCACTATCCACCAATGGACCACTCTGGTCTACCTCTAAGGTTGCGCCAAGTATGCAATCTTCCTCCCCTCTTAGGCCCCGTCGTTGCGACAGGTCTGAGCTGTAATCCTCATCTGTTTGTATCGTAGAGCACTGTTGAGATGTACCCTGATTCACGAAAGGATTGGTGTTTACATTGGAAACCCGATTCGTGTTATATCTTTGGACATTTGCATTTTGTTGTGGCATTGGGGTTTGTGGAACCTGCATTACCTGAGCTTCGGGTACATTGGAATTACGGACTCTCTGTCTCTGCACCTGCTGTGTCTGGCCCACAAAATTACCTTGAGATTGCAAAAATCTATGATTCTGAACCTGATTTCCATTTGCCATGTTACCAGCATTAAATCGACATTCCTACTTCCAATGCCCCAACCTGTCGCAAACGTGGCAAAGATTTGACTTTTTTAAAGTCGCCGCATCAGTCCCTGGACTCAAACCAATCGGGACACCCCAACCTCTACTTTGCGGTTGAAATCCATTACCACCTTGCATCATAGGAACTCCCTGTTGATTCAGTCGCTGCATGAGACCAACATTCCCAACAAACTGCTGATTCTGACTTCGCTGTTCAGCCTTCATTTGTGCTACCATTTATTTTTCCTTCAATTTCTTGTCTTTCATTTACAGTTAATCGCTGCAGTATTTAGCGTGACTCAATATTTTATCAATGGGACTATTCTGCCAGCAAATCAAATGCTACTGAATCATGGAACTAACCTCCAGCTTCAATTCATAGACAGATCAGTACACAAAATGTCCCATGCCTTTAGTCTGTCCCACTGAACTGCTTAAATGCCTACAACAATCTCTCATAATAAGCATGTATTGATTCTTTGGACTCTTGAGTTGTCCTTTTTAATCTTGTCCCATTCAATTTCTTTGGGAGATATTTTCGATTTGAAAAATATAATCACCTGATTATACTTTTTCATTACCACTGGGGATGGAGCGTGTGATATAGGTTATGTTAATTTTTTTAATCACTCGAATACCCAAGGGTGTCTTAACGCTGGCTCAACTAAAACCCAAACAATTCCGCTTTAAAACCTTAATGAGTGAAGAGAAAAGTTTTAAGTGATTTCCTAAAGTGGAGTAGATTGTCAATGATTTTAGACTATTCCAAACTTTGGAAGCCTCATCGGTTCATGATCTGCTATCGTTCTCTTCCTCTACTCCTTTCTCCCATCGTCCTCTTGCCCCTCTCTATTCCCAAGACTGCCCTCCAGTAGTAATGGCTCATACCAGCGGACAGGTGAGCACCAAGCTTATTTTGTAAACTCATGGGAGGAATGATTCAATTTTTTTTTTAGACTTTACAATCCTATTTGGGGACAGGAAGTCAAGCTTGCAATTAAGAGATATGGCTGATTTTTAAAACATTTTTTATTCCTTTTGGGGAGGGATTGTTATCTGCAAATTACTTTACATATATGTAGTTTTATGGTTTTTTTAATTGAATTTTTTATTTTTATTTTGTACTCTTCATTTCCTATCCCAGCTCACCTAGTGTAATACACCAGATAACTATCGAGTTCCCGGCCACTGGGAGAAAGTTTAAGAAGGTTAACATTGTGATTTCTTTCAACGATTTTGTATCTCTGTGCAAAGGCATGGTACTGGAAACAAAGTAATAAAACAATCTGCTGTGCAAAAGGAAGCAAAGTCGAAAATAAACGCATGTTGTGTTCTTTCTTATGGCATTTTAGTATGCACCACAGAGGTAGAAAGATGCGTTTCTGTGTAAGATCAAGGATTGACCGTCATCTAACATTCGGAAATTATATAAAGCTTTCGTTATAAGGTATTCTAATGAATCAGAACACACTGAAGGTTATTTTTCCTTCTTTTTCAGAAATTCCAGATCAGAGCAGTTGGAAACTTAACCCTGATGCTTCATACGTGCATTACTGTTCAAATGAAACCATCCATGGTGTGGAATTTGATTTTGTACCTGATGTCAAAGGAGCAATCTTGGTTTGTGACATGTCATCAAATATCTTGTCCAGGCCAGTGGATATTTCAAAGGTAGAGAGTATTGATACAACTTTTTTGCTTAATTAAATTGTTTATTTTTGCATATTATCTATAATTCAGATTGTGCAAAAGTGGATACCAGTCACAACTAAACCAATTTGGAAGCAACCTTGGCACATGACTTTATCAAATGGTCCTATAAAGTGTTCTTTAAGTTAGGAGGAAGGACTGATACTTGTATTCTCTTTCTCACATGCACACACCAATGAAACCCCCAGTTCTATGCACACGCATCAATACCCTAAAACTCCTCACTCACAAATTATTTTTATTGTTTCAGTCCATGCAAGCCATTGCTTTGTGTAGACAGCTGTGCCACATCCAGCCCTTTTGCATCAACTTTCAGGGTTGATCCCGTTTTTCCCCCAGTGAGCTTGATGCTCATGTTTGTTGTTTACCAGCTATGGACCAGGTTCTTCAGTATTAGATGTGCAACAAGAGCGTAACACATCAGTTTAATGTGGTTACTCTGTCACTCCACTGCCTAGGAGGAGACAAATGTTTGGTGACTTCTGAGATTCTTGTAGAGGACACAGGTCTCTTGTTGTGTACCCCTGGCAGAGGAATTAACTGACCCCCACTTTGGTAAAATCTGTTTATTCTGTCAAAACTGAACCTCTATATTCCACACAAGCGTGCTTTGGCTTTGATGTGGTGTGCATGGAGGCAGAGTGCGTATTATCAGTGTCCTTTTCAAGGGCGTAGCAAGCAGTACCAGATGAATGTTCTTTGCACAGAGTAAGGCCATTCCAGCTTTTCTTTCCATAAGGTATTTTCACCCCTGACTTCAGGCTCCAATATACTTTCCGCCCAGAGCTCTGCCTAAACACAGACGTTTGATCAAAACTGTTTTTTTCTGTTTGCAAGGTCTACCTTCTGGCCAAACACTTGACCACGCACCCACTTGGGGTGCTTCATATCTGGGAGGCTCCATTCACAAAATGTTACTTCTCTCTTTTCAGTATCCAGTAATAACACCAGTGATTTATTATGGATTGGGCAAATTTCTCAAAGCAGCAGTAATTTTAGATCAATCTTGAGACTAAAGAATTGTGACACAGTAGAACATGCCGAAAGGAGTAAGAAAGTGATATATAAATGGCAAAAGAATACAATATTCTACAATACAACATTATATACGGTCATAGGTACGAAAATGTAATATTGTGGCTAATTCTTTTACTGCCTATTTTTTTATAATATATATATATATATATATATATATATATATATATATATATATATATATATATATATATATATACAAACAGACGATGTATACATGATATTCGGCCTTCTGGGGGATAGGGTTCCAGGTACACCTGAGCCATAAGCACCTCATAGATTTGTGCACCAATAAAGTGCTACGATGCCACACATAAATCACTGTACAACTGCTGAAAACCTAACATAAAGGTGCAAGGAAGGCAAGAGCAGTGAATCGGCAGTACTGTTTAGTAGAATTTGTTTATAAAATGTAATATTTTTAAGGGGTAAGAAATGTCACCGGTGAGTCTCCTATGTGGCTGCCATTAAGAGAGTCGTTGGTTGTTAGTAGGGTACTAATGAATTGGAAAATAGGATGAATCACTGCATTTCTTTAGTCTTCAGAGGGACTCTGTATGTGGAAACTTTTCTCAGAAGTTGAAGTGCTGACCAAAGCAGCTCTGTTGGTGAGCAAGTTCTGGACCAGTAAGGAAAGGTTGCAGGATGAATTGCAGCCTTACCTTTGTGTTGTGGTGGACATTTTACAGTAGAAAGGCAGTGGTATGTATGGGGTGTTTGCTGTTCTTCCATGTTGGTTTGAAGGGGAAAATGGTGCCTGACCCAATATGCTGGCACAAGGAACAGAGTAGGTTTTTAGTATTCTCTGATAGAGCTTTAGGCCACTTAGGTGCCACAACTTAATTGAGAAAGTCCGATCACATGTTGCCCTAAAGCCCTAGCAGTTTTGTCGTTTTTATTTTTACTCTCCCATAGATTTCAAAATCTGAAACAACTTGCCTTTCTTATAGTTGTCCGTTCAATCCTCCGATACCTGGGCGTGGATGCATTAGTTGATATTCTCCTAGAAATATCGGATTTTCAAACTGTTCGCAAACAATTGCATGATGTGTTTTTGAGAGTGCAGTTTGTGTGTGGGTGTTGGGAAAAGCAGGCATTGACTTGAGAAGCCTCTTAACTTGACTATATGGGAATTATCTCCAGCGCCTCTAAAGCAATCTCTAGTGGTAGCTCAGACAACCATGTTCATGGCTGTGTCAGACTTCACTACTCTTCCAATGAATCGATTTGGTGTTCCCTTGCAAATATCTGTGCTTACCATTTAGAGGAGGGAATGGTGTAGTGATTGAGTTCTCTTTTGAAAGAGTTATTACATCTATTAAATTACTCGATGTACGAATGGTATTGCTAAGCCACACTTGGTCTGCTTCTTTCTCAAAGCAGTTTATGTGAGTTGTTGATGAGTTAGCCAACTTCTTTTGGCTTAGGGCATGAGGAAGTTTCAATCAATGTTTGTGTTTTAGACAATCAAGGCTTTCCTTCAGTTTAGCAGAAAGTGTCATCAAATAGAATGTAGGGCACCTGGAAAATCACTTTGGTTGCTTAAGTTTTTCATCCAGACTTGCTTAGTGCTATGTGGCTGGAACAAAATCGTGTATAGAGGAGGAGGCCAATAAATCATAACCATCAGCATTGAAGCAACTCTTCCTTTCAGGAAACTAACTGCTGCTGAGCTACTTTGGTTGTAGTATTCAGCACTACTTTGCATGTACTGGATCAGCCACCTCCTCCTACTAAACCAATCCTCTAGCTTTAGGATCTAGCCAAATCTTGGAAACATCGAATGACCTGGAGGAAAACATTGAGGGCTAACTTAATGTCTTGCAGTTCCAAGTAATTGATGGGGTGATCCTGCTGCTAAGAGGGGCACTGCCCTTGAACAGTGTGCTGGTTGAGATGCGCACCCCACCCTGTGAATTAGGCCTCTGTGGTAATGATAACCTTTGTGGCGGGGTCTGCGAAAGGCCTGCCTTGCACCAAGTAGGTGGTTGACCATCATAGCAGAAAGCGGTGCGCCTAGGCCATCACTAGATCTTCCAGTTGACCTTCTACTTGTGTCCATTGGACTGGCTCCAGCATCTGTAAAACAATCCCTATTTTATTTATAAAGTTTTATATAGCGTGAACTAGATCCTGGAAGGGTATCGGAACGCTTACCAAATGTTCCAGCAAGTAGAAAACAAGACCACCAAGAAACATAAATGCTGTCAGTACTCGTTACAGATCAGAAGGAGTGAGTTAAACATCAGGACGTAGTGGCGAGTGAAGTGGTTGGTGAACTGCGTCAGATCGGTACCCGGATAAATGAATCGTGTTCAGGGTAGAATTTTGTTAATTAAAAACAGTTTGGCTTCTTTTTTGAAGGATCTGCTTGAAGGGTTCATTCTGACTTCAGGGGGCAAGGAGTTCCAGGTGCTAGTCCAGAGAAAGTACGGTTGTAGGTTTTTCTTCTGAAATTTTTGAGGTTTAAATAGTAGGGTGCTGGTGCACCTGACAATTCCAGTTTATCGGCAAGATACTTTGGTGTGTTGAAGTGCACGGCTTTGTGTGTCATGCAAGCAATTTTCATCTGTATTCTTGCCTCATAAGGGAGCCAGTTTAGTGCCTTCAGATCTGGAGTGATGTGGTAGTTCCTTTTGAATCCAATGATGAGCTTTGCAGCCGAGTTGAGGGATGCCTTTAGTGGAGCCAATCGGGATCTCGGCAAACCACATAGGGTTGCATTCCCATAGTCTAATCTGGTGATCACTAGATCTTGCATGGCTGATTTGAGGTCGTCAGAGGGGAGGAAGGGTATTAGTTTTCTTAGAATGCTCATATGAAATGTTGCTCCTCTTGTGGCTGAGCTGATGTGTTCCTGCATGGTGAGATTCTTGTCTAGTGTTATTCCCAGTGATCTTGTGGAATCTATAATGTGTGGTAGGCAGTTGAAGGGTGTTGAATGTTTCATCCAGTCTCCAGTGTTGATGAATCTTTTAGGTGGGGCAATTATGAGGTATTCGGTTTTGAGCGAGTTGAGTTTGAGGTGGTTTCTAGTCAGCCAGTTTTTTTTTTTTTGCAAAGTTGTGTTGAGTAATTGGATATCATCGTGGGACAATATTTTTATGTGTAGTTGGTTATCATCTGCATACATGTGGTATTGTATGTTGGAAAATTTCAGAATTTTGGTTAAGGACTCTATGAACAGGTTGAAGAGAGTAGGTGACAAGGTGGACCACTGAGGGACCCCCAAGGTGACCGGAATGGTAGTGGACAGAGATTGGTTAACCATGATGCTTTGAGTTCTGTTGTCTAGGAACGAGGTGAACCACTTTAGGACAACCTCTGATAAACCCATTCTGTGTTCAGGTAAGTCCAGGAGGCTGTTATGTTTGACTGTATTGAAGGCTGAGGATAGGTCTAGGAGGAATAGGAGGCAGGATTCTTTTTTTTGTTTTTTTACAGAGTTTTATATAGCGCGAACTTGACCCGAATCGGGTATCAGAGCGCTTTACATAGCATTACATTATTTTTGTTAAGCACGGGGAGATTAAGTTATTTGCCCAGAATCACAGGATGTTCAGCGTCATTGCCGAGACTCGAACCCAGTTCCCCAGATTCGAGGTCAACCGCCCTAGCCGTTAGGCCAACTCCTCTCTAGTAATCTGAGCACGTCATCGACAATGTGTGTAAGGACTGTTTCCGTGCTGTGGCCCTGGCGGACGCCGAATTGGAATTGGTCAATAAGGTGAAATTGAGCTATGTGTTTGCATAGTTTCGTATAGACTCATTTCTCAAGTAGATTTGCCAGTGAGGGGATGGTGGATATTGGACGGAAGTTATCTGGGATTGTGTGGTCTGCTGTGGTTTTTTTTTTTTTTTTTTTTTTTTAATGGGGGTTACCTGCCCTGATTTTAGGCAGTCTGTTATAGCCCCTTGAAGTAGTGAAGCATTTACTATCCTAGTCAAGAGAGGTAGTAGAGAAGTTTTGATCTCGTTGAAGACGTTGGCTGGTAGAGGGTCGCAGAAGTGATTTGATGGTTTAAGTGTTAAGATCTTAATGGCATTTTCATCAAAGGTTTTGAAAGTGTACCATGATGCGTTGTTTTTGAGGGTGAGTCCTTGTTGGTTTGGGAGCTGCTCGATCAGAGGCGGGCAGGGGCTAATTGGAGGTATCCTCGTGAGGTGTTCCATTGATGTTTGGAGATCACTTTCTATCTTGTTTGATTTTTTTCAAGGAAGTAGGAGGCAAATATATTGCAGTTTGGCTGCGGATTGAATCCTAATGTGGAGGTTTAGGTTGTGGAGTGGATTGATGTTTTATCATTTCGAACAGTTTTCTTGGGCGATTTCTACTATTGTTGGCTCCACTCTGTTCCTGGCTTGTCAAACTTCAGTTTCACTGAATCATTTTGCTGCTGTGCCATTGGAAAATCTGTGCTTGCCATTTAAAGGATGGAATCCTGCACCAGTCTTGGTGGTAAAATCTGTAATCAAATAGAACGTAGCAATTGAGTGCCTTTTTTAATGAGCTGTAATTTCAAACTACTGGATGTACAAATGGTATTGCTAAATCGGTTACAGGTTTCATTGTGGTACATGATGTGAAGGGTGGAAGTGGACATATTTTAAATTGGAAAAAAGGCCTGTGACTTAAGATACGGAGTTATGTGAGATTAAAGAGCTGGCTGCAATATCAGGGTTGAGCAATAAGATCTGATATTTCGAGGAGTTTTACATCTTCCAGTAGCTGAAAATGCAAAGTTTGACTGCGATAAATGCATTGGCTTGGAAGTGAGGGTTGAAACCAAAACCTTGGACTCAATTACAGTAAATTTTGGAGTGGGGGGGGACAAATCTGTAAATTAGAACGGAAGTAAAACATCAATGTTGCATTCTTGACTTGCTTTCATCTCCATCTAGCATGTGCCAACAAGACAAAAAACTTCTTCTAAAATGATACAAACAAAATGTACCATACGTTTGGCACTTTGCTTCGATTCGGAGCTTTGTATTTGAACTGCTGAGAAAGGAGTTGAATTATTATGTAGTCAGTCCTTGGTGCCCCTGCAGAGTACACCACAGATGATGCAAACTGCACATTGACCACTGTCTTAGCATGCATACAAAACGTCTGTAGGTGTGCTGGCTTGCTTAAGTTTAACAGCAGACTTTTACATATTTTCTTGTCTTCATTTTTAGTATATGATATTTAAATACAAAATATACAGGAATATTTAGTACGGTTTACTCCCTGTCCAACTTGTTGGCCGAAGCTGAAAACAGACCTTGAAAAGATGTTATGATGATTTGTGTTGCTATCAATTCGGCTAGAAAGAGTTACATTTTAGCTTAGACCTTGTTTTGTCAAACGCATGTTTTGCAGTATGTATGGAGGCCAGCTTTAACGCGGTGGCGCCCAGTGTAACCGCCTTCGTTGGCGCCTCCGCCCCCAGTGACCTCTTTCTTCATAGATTCCCTCACTACCACCCTTTAATTGTGCCCTCATCTCTCCTTTGCCCTTCTTTCACATTTATTTATTTTATAGCGCTACTTGTCCCAATGTAGACTGCACCATAATGCGAGGGTGTTTGGGTAAGAACAAGCTTAGGTTTTATACTGGAAGGTTACCCTCCTAGCACAAAATGTTATGCTTTGGCAAATTTTTACCACATTAAATTTGCGCTGTACATACAGCACATGTGCAGAGTTGGAAAGGTTTGGAGGAAATAAATCTTTTCTCTAACTTTACGTCTGCCTCGAAGAGGCGTTATTCTTTTATGCCAATCTCTTTGTAACAAAGTTAGTAGATTGGGATCAAAAATCCATGGGTGAGTGCACGGGGTTGTCTGTGTATCACCCTTTGTATGCCTCCTTCACGTAAGGTATTGCATAGTGCTAACTTGTGTTACTTTAAGGTTACTGTTAACGAAATTCAGGATTTGTGCTAGAAAGTAAACCCCAAAGCAGCACTTTGTACCAGGTTTGCATAGGTGCAAAGTGTTAGTAAATCCTACCCATAAACGTAACCCTGTCATTTGGGGGTGGAGGGAAAGGGTAATTCTAATAAAACTGAATTGCTACCCAAAGGAAACCTCTTTAGCAACCGAAGGAAAACGAAAGTTTGAGGGGAAGAAAACAGTAAGGTTCAAAACCAATGCCTTTCAATTTGCATGCAGTGCTTGGATGCCATTTCATAGGTCAAATATGCTCTTTTAGGATTGTGACTCAAAAACTCTAAGTAAAACAAGGATCTCTGTGACAAAAGCAATAACGCACTGAGCTAGCTGCATAAAATACTGATCTGTGATCTACATGTCCCACGTTGTGCTTTGTGGCAGGGACATTAACACTGTATGCTGCTATATCATGAGTCAAAATGGCATCTCTCCCTCAAGAGATCAACCATGAGAGTTATCATGCCGTTGTAATTATCTCCTGAAAATTGCCACTCCCAGCAAGATCTCTGCAGGCTGCTCTTATCTCGGATCAGCCTGTCATGCGGCATGCACACCCTTGACCTTGGTGCCCTGTGGGATTGCAATGTTCTCACCACAATAAAGCCGACACTGAATGTATGTTCTCGAGGGCTTTGCAGCCTAAAAATGACATCAGCTTTCACTGACTTATAATTTCTCTTTTTATAGTTTGGACTCATTTTTGCTGGAGCGCAGAAGAACATTGGCTGTGCTGGCGTCACTGTGGTGATAGTCCGTGAAGACTTGCTCGGGTTTGCTCTGAAAGAGTGCCCTACGATCTTCGACTACAAAATTCAAGTGGGGAACAATTCCTTATACAACACCCCTCCATGCTTCAGGTAATTCTGGTCTTCTTGCAAAAGACAAATGTTTGAAATTCTCACACTTGTACCTTTTTTCCCCCTCTGGATTTCCATTACATTTGGATGACGTATTTGAGCGCATTCAATTTTAGCAACGATAAATGAAGAAATGGATGCAAACATTCCCTATTTATATCACGTGTGCGTTTTCTTAGCTCTTTGAGTATAATAGCATTGTACAGAGTGAGCAGTGGAAATGAAGGCCAACAAACAGTGCTTAGAAATCAGCCTAAATGGGGGCAGATGCAAGCACTGGCCTGCTCTCCGAGCGAGTAGGGCGTCTTGCTGCTTGCACATGTCTTAATTAGTAGCTTAAATGTTGCCTCGCCCATTTTGTCGGATCTAAAGTATGCACAGAGCTGGGGTCTGGGGTTAGCACACACACAGACTTAGTGGTGTGTAGAACTGTAAAAAGATGGCCCCCAGTTTACTACTTTTTTTTTTTTTTTTAAATATTTGGGAGGTTTCTAAAACTCTATCAGTTATTGTAAGCTGATCAAACAAATAATAGCAAGCGTTTTCAGAATGGTTCAGACATTTCTTTTTAGTACACTTTTTGTTTGAAATCTGTTTTTATTAATTTCACCACCAAACAATGTTCTATAACATCTACAATGATGCTATAAGCGTCAAACGAGGAGGTTTTAGTACACTTTTAAATTGTATGTTGGGGGCTGTATGTTTCTTACAGGAACCACTACATAATATGGTCAAACATACTGCGACTGTTTTAACGAGAAAGTCATGCTGCTAGAAGGACCAGGATTATGTGTACTAAAAGTGTGCTAATTTATTACTTTTATTTGAACTAAGCACGAAAACAAACCAGATTCAGGTGCTGTTTACACAGTGATTTCTGGGCCTAGGGAAGCGGGAGAGTAACAGAAAAGCCATGCTTATTTGGGTTTGAGAAAGGAAATTAAGAGGAAGAGCAGCTTACAGTCTAGGACCAAGCTCATAGAATTTAAAGTCCCATTGTGTGTGTATTTTAATGGATGACTGTCAGAAGCAGGAGATTAGCTGGTCTCCGAGGTCTGGCGAGCAGTACTTGTTCATTGTTTTGTGTAAGTGTATTAACTTCCTGAGCTGGAAATGGGGTCAGTTTTTGGAAGGACAAATGATGTTTTGTAAACAAGGTGGTCGAAATGAGGTGGTCGTGCTACATGAAACTTCAGATGTCTACCAAATAGAGCGTTGCTGTTATCAAGTTTAGATTTAATTAGGGTTCCCACAAGTATTTTATTAAAGTTCACCAGTAAAAATTTTCATAGGAGTTGGAGCTTGAACCTCCTCCTCTTGACCATTTTGTTGATTTACAGAGCAATACTTTTAAAAAACTCTTTATTTGTAGTTTGTAAATGAAAATACAGACATAGCAATCAGAATATTGTCGTATTAGCATTAAGCCATAAATAAACATTCCGCATATATATTTCCTAGCCGAATATCAGATCATGTTTATTAGTTGCAACTTGAGGTTGTTTTCCACATACAGTTGTATTGCACTAAGCATAGATATTCATGAATCATATAAATATTCTATCTCAATCATTAGTTTTGTGATGCTTCATTTACTGGGTTCCTCATTAGTTCATTAATCATATCTACCCAGCTGCTTGGTCTTCTGGTGCTTTCTTATTCTTTTTCCCAGCTTTTATGCGGATCTTCTCAGTTATTGCCCATTCTATTATGTCCTTTTCCCATTCTTTCTTGAAGGCACCTCTATGATGAAGCCAGTGTCTGGGGGGAACGTAACTTGCAGTAGAATTCCAGTTTATTGACTCTTTTTACATACTTAGTAGGGACATTAAAGAGAGTAGTGAGGAGGACAGAGTATGGAAGAGGCACAATTGTGTTTTGGCCCAGCAGCGTTAAGTTTTAAACCTCTATGCCTGAACTAGTGGGCATTTTCTAGGAGACTTCTCTTAACGGCTCTAAAGACGGGTGACATCCCCAGTCACTTGCTGATAGATCTCGGTGTCCTTATACAGTAATGACATTTTAGGCCCTGCCAATGCGTCATTTGGAGCCATGGTAAGATATAGAACTTAAAATGTAATTGCAATAGGGCAGAGCCCTGAAGAACTCTATAAAAGTGTTCATTGCGCAAAAAAAGGTGCATACGGTCTTCAAAAACAGTCGTATTAGATCGGTTTTAAAGGGGGTTGGGTTGAAGTTTTAATATATCCTTTGGGGACATTGGAATAAAGTTACTGTTCAGTCCACCAAGATGCTATGTTATTCTCCTTAAGCACTTACGCTGCACTCTGCTTACCTCATCCACTCCAAGAGCTCCTCCCTTGCTGAAGGGAGTTGTAGCCCACACCAGTAACCTCTGGGGCTGGTGTGAGGAGAAATCCTATGAAGAAGCATGCCACCTAAGGGTGGGTGACGGTTTCTGTCCTGAAGAAAAAAACTTGTCTAGAGTACAGAGGCAACCTCCTTTAATACCGATCTAAAATAATTGTTTATATAGACCTTGTGCACCTTTTTTATGTAGTGAATAATGCTTTTGTGAGTGGTGCACAATTGTTTGCTTAAATACTCATAGGATTTCATTGTGAGTAACTCTACAAAGTATCGCCTGAGAAGAGGAAACATTTGCCAACTTAACACATTGAAATCTGTTATTTGGAAATGATGAAGCATCTACTTTAAAAAAAAAAAATGTTTTTAACATATTTTATTGCATTTTCAGATTTGTGCATGATACAATAATGGCATGTTTGTGCCACAACACATATTTTTTAGTATTAGTTATACTTGTAGCCATGTAAAAGATGAGAATCACATGCTTTGCAATAAAATGGATTACACAATCACGTATTCGTAATGACAAAAATGAGATGTAACAACCCCAAACTCCCTAACCTCCCCCCGGAACAAATTTGGGTGGTCAAAGTATTGGCAGAGTCCTAGTCGGTAGAGTGTGTGTGGGGACGGATGTGTCCCGGGAGGTATTGAACAGTTGTAGTCTGTGCCCTACGGTACACATGTATAGGGGTGTCTCGATGTTGGGGAAGAGAGAGTAACCCTATAGGGGGATATGTTCACACCGCCGAGTCAGAACCAGGCGCTAGCCATGGTTCCCTAATGGCCTAGCTATGTCGCCCCCCTACACCGAAGTCTGCACAGTGAGCCCCACTGATATGCGGTAAATCAGTGAACCCGCCGCCTCTCCCATCATATCTCCGATACTTGTGCGTGGAACTGTTCAAGAAGCGCGTTCCAATCAAAAGAGATTGGTTTCTTTCGGAGGGCCCTGTACTCTTCGCGCCGCAGTGCTTCACCTTCTGCTGAGCCCCAACGCAGCACCTATTCCCTCTAAGACTCTACTCTAGGAGCTTGAGAAGATTTCCAGCATTGCGTAAGTAATCTCCTGGCCAGAAGTAGAGAAAGACCTGCAAAGCATTGCAACACTTTGACCGTTTTGGGCAGTGGGGAAAGACTCCGTATGCAATGCTCTAACGAGGTCCAGTTGTGTACTCTCGTCAGCTCTGATAAAGCCCTCGGGATCCTTCCCCAATACCCAGTCAAGGAGGGGCAAGACCAAAGCATGTGTATTATTTCCTCATTAGGTGTCCGACAACGTTGGCACTCTGAGTCATCCGTCGGAAACATTGCGTGCAGTTTGTGCAGTGTTAAGTATGTCCTGTGTAATATTGAATACATTTGAATCTGGTGTTACGGGAAATGCTTTTTGGGTATTCTAAAATGCAGGACCATTCCCTGTCAGTGAGCTCCCTAGACAGATCAGTTTCCCATTTGAGGTTCAGGGGAGCAAGCGATACCATGAGGTGTTCCCTCAAGCTCCGGTGGAGCCAACGTATCAGGTGCAGTGCTCAGAGCAATTCATAAGTAACTGGTTCCGTATTATCCGCCGCCCAATGTTTGCGCACATTATGGAGAATACTAGCGTGAGTCAGGAACAACGATTCGGACAACCCATGAACTTGTACAAACTCCGCATGGGGCAGAAGGACGCCATCCGCAAACAGTGACCTGACTAACGTCAACCCGGCCTGGTCCCAGGGAGCTAGCCTGCAGGCCGTTAATGTGCCTGTGGAGGTCAGAAGACCACAAAGTGGAATATTTGGGGCATATGGTGTACGTGTATTGGAGTTTTTTAGTGACCTTTTCCAATAGATCAGGGCAGTGCGCAACAACAGAGAATCTGCGTGTAATAATGAAGAGTATGGACTCTGGAGCCTCCCCTGTTGTAGGTGTATGGTTGTGTATCCTATTTCCAACAGGTTATGTCCTGCCAGCCAATATGATAACCATTGCATCTGTCCAGCTATGCAATAGGCTTTAAAATCAGGGTCCCCATTCCCCCGCTGGACGCCGGCAGTTGCAGTTTAGAAAGGCTAACTCTGCGATGCGCCTTCCCCCATATGAGATCAATCAACTTGGAGTTTACAAGTTTAAATACTCAGGCTGGGAACACCAACGTGAGATTCACAAAATGATACAGTAAACGAGGTAGCATCACCATTTTTGCCTGTGCCAGCCTGCCTGCAATGGATATGGGTATCCTGACCCAGAAGGACACCCGAGACCTCAAGGAATTAATCGTACACACTAGGTTCCCTTCCAGTATATCGCATGTTTCCCTATAAATCTGAATCCCTAAGTAACGGAAGGTATCGGCTTCCGTTTTTAGTTGTAGCTCACCAAATTGGAGAGTGGGCGCTCTAGATGTGTTATAGGAGTATCCGTAGGACTTAGTGGCGTAAATTTGTAGCCCTGACAGTTGGCCAAATTGGGAGAGCAGCTGGGCCAATTCCGCCGTGTTTGCCCGGAGATCTTTCAGATACAGGAGCATATCATCAGCGTATAGGGACACCGAATGAATGACTCAACCAATTGATATTCCAACATGAACATAATGTGGCGGATATGTTAAGCGGGTGGTTCCACCGCCAACAGAAAAAGGAGCGGGGACAGGGAGCAGCGTTGTCGGGTCCCGTGGAATAGCTGATAAGATTGGGAAATATGTTGGCTTGTTTTGGCCCTGGCTGTGGGTAAGGAATAGAATAGTTTTACCCATTTAAGATACTCTGGAGGGATCCCATAACATACCAAGGTCGCAAGCATATAATCCCATCCCAGGGTGTCAAAAGCTTTCCGGACATCTAAAGAGTCATCCCGCACAGCGGTACTGATTACCGTTCGCATCCATTATCCCAAACAAACACCGTATATTCAGAGAGGTATTAAGGCGAGGCACGAAACCGCTTTGGTCTGTGTGTATCAGTCACGGGAGGAATAGAAGTAGTCGGCGGGCCAGAATTTTACTACGAATTTTATACTCCGTATTAAGGATTGAGAGCGGTCTATACGAGGGCAGTTTGGCAGGCTTCTTATCAGGTTTTAAAAGGGGCGTCACTTGTGCCTCCCTGGTGGTAGGGGTCAACGTCCCCTCATCAAGGGACGCATTGTTAAAGTTTCTCCAATTGTGGCACTAACTGTGAAGCAAAGGTGGAATAGAATTTATTCGGAGGCGTTCCGAGCCCGGCACTTTGCTACGAGCCAAGTCCTTGATGGCCCCACGTATCTCGTTAACCGCAATAGGGGCCGCCAGGTCCTCTCTAGCAGTGACTGGGACCGTAGGCAGTGACGCATGAAGCAAACATTTAGAGAGCTCCACTGGGGCAGGGGGTGGTGACGCTGAATATTGTTCCGCGTAGTAGTTGCGGAACGCGGCATTAATCTCTACTTGCATGGTTACCAATTTCTGTGTCGATGTAGCAAGGGACCAGATGGGTGTAGAGGATGGTGCTGGTCGAATTAAGCGGGCCAATATGGTGCCCGACCTGCCAGCTTCTGAATATGTCTTTTGTGTATAGGCCCTCTGGTCTATCAACTGTAGTTGCTCTAAGAGCTCAGCATATGAGATCCTAGCCTCACTCAACTCTGCAGCATTTACTTCACTCACTTGTGCTGCCACTTCAAGAGGGCCCAGCCTATCCTCCAGCTTCACCAGGTCCCTAGTGACCTCTTGTCTAGCACCCACCAACGCGCCAAGCGTGGTACCTCGAACTAGCACCTTAAAGGCTTCCCACTCTATTAATAGTGAGGAAGCCATAGCTGCGTTCTCGGAATAGTATGTTGTGATGGTAGTAGCCAATGTTTCCCGAAACATTGAGTCTTCCAGTGTTGTGGCTGCAAGCGCCAAGGTGGTATGGGAGAAGAGACCCGTCCCCAAGAGTGTAAGTTTCAGAGGGTTATGATCAGATATTGTTTTGCCAAGATACGTAGTGTGAGTGACGGAGGAGTGTAGGCGCTGTGTACAGAGGAACCTGTCCAAACGGGAGTGCAAGACATGGGGGTATGAATAAAAGGAGTATTCGCGTAGACCTATGTTAAGGTCCCGTCCTTCCACCCATCGATGCAATTCCCTAGCTTGGTGTACTGTAATCATACCAGGGAGGGGAGGGTGTGAGCGGTTCAGGTTTATGTCCAGTACTGCATTGAAGTCCCCTCCTAGGAGCCAGGGATATTGAGACCACTCTCGGGGAACTATAGCCAAGTTCTGGTTGGCAGAACGCAGGGAGCATGTGGGCTGGTAAGATGAAATAAGCTGGCTCAGAATAGGGGGCCACTGGGAATGTAGAATCTTATGGGCGAGACAAAGGGTCTTGAAATGAATGCGTTTCTCCACAGAGAGCCAATGTAACCTGTGCAACAGGACTGAGATGGAGCAAAACTTGGGAGGAGAAAAAAGCAGCCTAGCCACTGCATTCTGGGCTAGCTGGAGTCTTTTCAAAACAGAACACTTGGCGCCTAAGTATAAAATGTTACAATAGTCCAACTGAGACAGAATGGCTGCCTGAAATAGGCACATCGCAAACAAAGGGTCAGTTTTCTGTGGAAAAATGTGATGTGTCCACGTTCTGTTTTGCGCCGTTTCCTGTTGCTGCAATATTCCTACCCACAAAAGTGAGGTACCATTTTTATTGCCTGACTTTGGGAAATGCTGAGTGGGTGCACGTTTGTGGCTTCCTGCAGATTCCAGAACTTTCCATCACAAAATTGTGAGAATTGTTTTTTTTTTTTTTTTTACAATTTTTGAGGTTTGCAAGGAAATCTGGGTAACAGAACCTAGTGAGAGCCACACAAGTCACCTCATCCTGGATTTCCCTGTGTGTCTAGTTTTAAAAAATGTACAAGTTTTCTAGGTTTCCCTAGCTGCCGGCTGAGCTAGGGCCCAAAATCCACAGCTAGGCACATTGCAAAAAAAGGGTCCATTTTCTGTGGGAAAATGTGATGTGTCTATGTTGCGTTTCGGGCCGTTTCCTGTCACGGGCAGTAGGCCTACCCACACAAGTGAGGTACCATTTTTATTGGGAGACATGGGGGAATGCTGGGTGGGTGGATGTTTGAGGTTTCCTGCAGATTCCAGAACTTTTCAACACAGAAATATGAGGAAAATGTGGTTTTTTTTTTTAGACACATTTTAAGGTTTGCAAGGTATTCTGGGTACAAAAACATGGAGAGAGCCACGCAAGTCAGCCCATTCGGATTCCCCTAGGTGTCTACTTTTCAAACTTGTACAGGTTTGCTAGGTGTCCCTATATGCCGGCTGAGCTAGGGCCCAAAATCCACAGCTAGGTACATTGCAAAACAAGGGCCAGTTTTCTGTGGAAAAATATGATGTGTCCACGTTGTGTTTTGACCGTATCCGGTCACGGGCACTAGGCCTACCCTCCTCACAAGTGAGGTAACATTTTTATTGGGAGACATGGGGGTATGAATAAAAGCGAGTATTCGTGTAGACCTATGTTAAGGTCCCATCCTTCCACCCATCGATGCAATTCCCTAGCTTGGTGTACTGTATTCATACCAGGGAGGGGAGGGTGTGAGCGGTTCAGGTTTATGTCCAGTTCTGCTTTGAAGTCCCCTCCTAGGAGCCAGGGATATTGAGACCACTCTGCCAGTGTGTCGACAAGTGGGCCAGGAATTCAGCTTGGTCCAAGCTTGGGTGCGTATATGCATCCCAGGACTAACTGTTCCATATATAGTGTGCCCCTGCGTAAAACATAGCGTCCTTGGGTGTCTATCTTGGATTCGAACACTTCGAATGGGACCCCTGCCCGCACCCACACAGCTGCACCTCGCGAGAATGTGGAGTAGGAGGCAGGTCACAGTGGAGGCCAAGTCTATGTACAACAATGACTCTGGCACACGCCACATGCCCTCTGATCGCTCCAGAGAGGTATCACCTTGTCGCTAAGCGATAGAAGGTAGGCACGTGTATGAGTTCTACCTTCAGTGGTCATTCCAGAGGATCGTTACTCAGCTGTGGAGAGTCCCAGGGGAACAGTGCCACACTTCCAGTGGAATCAGAGTGTGAAGCATTGCTCTGGGAGGAACTTGAGCTGATGGGTCGTTGGGTGGGTCTTAGTGCTGATGCTGAGCGGAGTGCCTCCTGTTGGCCTGACGTGGGGAAGGTGCTCCCCTGAGCCCTCTACTACGTCTCCCAGGGGCACGTTGTGATCTCGGCGGCGCCACAACTCGAGGGCCTCGTCCAGTTGATTCCGGAAAATGCTGCTCCAGCCATTCCCAGGCAGTCTCGGGGGTTTCAAAGAAGTGAGAGCGTTGACCATGAATTATTTTAAGTTTGGCCAGGAAAGGAAAGGGCATAAGTGAGGCCAGCGGTGCGTAAGTGGGTTTTTATGGCCTGGATGGAGGCACTTTGTGCTGTACAGCCATTGTATAGTCTGGGAATATGGAGACCCTTAAATCTTTGAGTAGGAGAGGAGCCATGTCGCGAGCTGCTTGTAGGAGCACATTGCTGTCTCTGAAATTGAGGATTTTTGCGATAATAAGCCATGCATTTGCACAAGGAATGGGTTTCTTGGAGGAGACCCGGTGCGCCCTTTCCACAGTGAACAGTTCAGATAGACCAGTAGGGGCCAGCTGTGTTCTGAGCCAATCTTCGATATATTGTGTTGTGCAGGGGCCCTCCACTCCCTAAGGGACTCCCGCAATGCATATATTCTTTCAGGTGGATCGTCCTTCAGCACGCGCCTGGAGATGCTCCACCTTTTGGCGCAGTTGTAGAATCTGGACATTGTGTTCCTTTGAACACAGAGCTAAAGTTCCCAGTGCTGATTCGTTAGCCTTGACTCGATAATTTAAGGTGGTCGTCTTTCAGTAGGCTAATGGCTGCTTGAGACTCGCGGATCTCCTTGATGAAGCATCTACATAGGCCTATTGCTGGTTTTCAGTAAACGTTCTGAAGCATTCAAGCAGCAAAAATGATTGACTGCTCCAAGGGCTGTGGAGAGGTCCAACATCCTCTACGGTAAACATCCATCCTACAAGAGTGCAGAATAAAAAATTTAAAAAAAGTCCCCTCCGGCTTACTTCCTTGCTTGATTTTGGCAATAAACTTACTCTTGCCAAGACAAAATACTGGCTTCTCTGGAAAATTAAAACCTCTGCCAGTGTAGACATTTTCTTTCAGATCCAGTTGTACTTGGTGATCTATAGATTTGTATAGTTCATGGAAATTGTCATATCCTCAGCAAAATAAAGTAGATATTTGCACATGCTCTATTTTCTATTGCAAAGCATCCACACAAACTGCACAACAAAGTAATTTCTAATACATTGAAATATTTAAGAGCATCATTCAATTTGAGTCTGCAAGATTAAAGCTTTAAGTGCCCTACAGATTTTTCAAATTGTAAAATTGACTGTTCATGTAATTTAACAATATATACAGCCAATCATCATCCTTAAGAATTCCATGAATCATTCTTTGTGTTGCTTCGTAATGATTTGAATTTTGTAATTCAAAGTATTGTTGACCAGTAATTCCTCCAGTGTTGAAGTTTAAGCTGCCCATGTTGTTTTGTACAAGGCATCCTCAAATTATAACACAATTGTCTATCTTGCTGGATATTTCAAATTATGCTGACCTCCAGAGAGGTAAAGTTCAGCTTCTTCAATATAGTGTGCCTCCTGTAGCTATGTATGATATTCAATCTGAAAGTCTTAGTGGAGTGTCTCAAATGTCCCCATTTCATGCAAAAAAAATGCTATCAAAAGCAATGAATTTATGTTGACGGTTATGTTGGATTCCCTCCTTTTATCGATGAACTACAGACGGGAAACCAGTTGTAATTTGTGTCTGTTGGTGCACAATGTGACTTCTTTAATGTTTCCTTTTTACAGCATCTACATTACATGTCTTGTTCTGGAATGGATTAAGAACAATGGTGGTGCTGCAGCCATGGAAAAGATGACTAATCTCAAATCGAGTATGATTTATGATATCATTGATGAATCCCATGGATTTTATGTGTAAGTTACTATTTGTTCTTATAGTTTTTTTAAGTGTTTCATGTCCGCTCACTTATTCAAAGTATTTTGCATATTATAAACCATCAAATACTTTGATTTTATTACAGTTTTATAGCAAAGTAATGCTTAAGGATGCTCACTTCCTACTCCCACACTGATGTCCCAGCAATACTTATTTGGTACTGCACTGTTTAGGATTCCACATGCGTGGTGCTTTCTTTTGCTGTTTCGGAGTTGCAATAGGGTTTCTCATAGGTTGTTGTTGTATTAGGGAGAGATCCTAGTGAGCAGGTGTAATTTAGGGATATCCAGGATGTTGTTTTTGCTTTTGTATTCGAGAGAGATCCTAGTGAGCAGGTGTAATTTGGGGATATCCAGGAGGGATTAAGCAAGAGTGGAAGAGGGGAGGAAGACTGGTTGTTTTTTTTCCTCACATTTTGAAGACTCAGCAGTATTAATGTGATCAACGAATGACTGTATGTGATAAAGGAGTAGTTTAAGAGGCTGCAAGCAAATCTTGCACATATAATTCCTCTGAAATGTTTCATTTATTTAGACTACCGAAGGGAAGTGATCTGCATCATTTTTAGGTCTCGCGCCTAGCGTTGCAGTGCGCAGCACTGCTCGCGCAGCGCGAGACCTCTAGAAAGGGCTTCTGAAAACGACCCACACGCTTGTGCGTGTGGTTTTGTTTTCAGAAGCCCACATTGGCTGGTGCATCCGTTTTTTTTTATGGGGACGGCACGCTATTGGTCAAAGGCGGGCGCATGTCCCGCCTTTGCCGCGCCCATTCCCGACGGTGGCCAGAACGCGCAGCAGCGCGCGTTCGTCTCGCTGCCGCTCTCCCTCCCCCCGCTCCTTTGTGGTGCGCGCGCACCACAGGTTTCGATTCCGTGATTGTTTTCGGAGCGCTTGTTATTTAAGGCTTTATTGCTGATGGACGAATCGGAAACAAACGAAGGAGCCGGGATCCACAGAGCGCTAAAAAGTTATGGGCACGGGAACCTGGCGCTAGGTGAAAATCCAGCATGGATGACACGTGAGCTGGGGCCACGTATGAAAGGGCAGTGCATGAAGGATGGCAGTTTAGCAGTGGTGCCAGTATACTAGACACCAAGGTAGAAGGTGTGACAGAATAGGTGTGTGGTTAACGTTCCCAATGTCCGGGATGGATTCAAGGGGCGCCTTTCTACCAAGTCCCAAGGCGCGCGGATGTACTCTGGACTCGTTGTATTAGGTTGCAGTGCACGGAGGATGGCACTCTAAAGGGGCTGCCAGTATTCCATGGCCACCAGTTCACAGAGGCTACTGGGCATGTGCCAGAGAGAAGAATGGCACCAGGACAGAAGCAGCAGTGTTCGGAAGGGGGTGCACGAGGGGTAACCCTGTACAGAAGGGATGAGTGCCAGCGTGTGACGCAAGTGTTCTATAGGGGGGCACTGCGCGCGCAGGACGCCATTACCAGTGCGTGAGAGTATCCCGTGTAGGAAGGTGTCAGTATGTGAGGCCCCGAGTATGGGAGGTGCCAGTGCCCATGTATGCCCCAGTTTAAAAGGGGTTCGAGTGTGCTAAAAGGCACGCAGCTCGACACCAGTCGTGAGGAGTGCCGGAATGCGGCCAGGGAAGGGCGGGCTTATCTCCTCAGCAAGCCTTGGTTTCTCTATGTTTTCAGTTGGTCGCCGTTGCTAGGAGGGGTCAGGTACCCTGGGTACCACAGGGCGAGGCTGGGTGACTCACGGCCTCCAGTGTCAGTTGGACCTTATTCCGGCAGGGTGGCACCGGGCGGAGGGTATCGACGGGTGAGAAACTTCTTCTTAATGTACTCTTTACACTACACCTACACTTCGCTCCTACCTGTTTGGCACGAGAGATCCCACCCAGGGCAGGGGGGTGGTAGGCTGATGCCTTTAAGGGCGGTACCAGTGAGCTCCATGCAGGGGCAGTACACCAGCGTCTGTAGTGTCCCAGCTGGGGGGGAACACCTCAGGGGCAGTACGCTCCCCTTCGAACTTGCTAAGGGGCGGGGTATAGGGCTAAGACTGCTGAGCGATTAACAATTCATAAGAATCTGGACATTCATCTTTAAAAGGTTTAAAGTCATTAATATGGTAAACATTAAAATGGTTGCATCGTTCTAACCCAAGACATGCGAGGTGTTTTTGTTGTGGCAAGCGCGATATGTTAATAAATAAGAGTGGTCTTGTGGGCCCACATGCTGCACTTCTCCGTGTCCCATCGCTGTGTCTGCTGAGGGGGGTCTCATCTCGGGGGCGGCGGGTCGCCCCTGTGCTGTGTTAGGTTAATGGTGGTGGTAGTACCCCAACCCGGTCACCAACGCTGATCCCAACACTTGTTAGTTTGGAAGAGTGAAGGCCGCGGTTTGTAGGCTGTGTTCACATACAAGGTGCTCTCCTCGTGTAGTGGGGTTCAGGCCTGGGGCATAAGCTCAGGTGAGAGGAGCACACTGGGCCTGTCGAGGGCGTCTTGGTTCAGATAACGGGCTTGGAGGCACTGTATGCTGAGGAGAGCTTTGGCTCTGACCCAGTGAACCCCGCCCAGGGACATGACTACCTATCGTGCAGCAGTTACAGTGGCACCGTGGCCCGCAGGCCAACCCAACTCTTGCTGTATTTTGCTACCCAACCCGAGGCCTACAGCCAGGCCTCGGCGCACTGAGTGAGTCTCGACACACACAGAGCCCTCCCCTGGTATTGTGCCAGCGCGGTCTCATCTCAGAGACTGGCACTCCCTCATGTCTCAGATACTCATGGGCTTGTTTACAAGCCCCTTGCGCTCACTTTGCGTCACTTTTCCCATGTTAAAAATTACGCAAAAGTGGCGCAAGGGGCTTGTAAATCTACCTCTTAGTGAGGGCATTCCTGAGTCTGGGACTCTGGACGTGCACGGATATGAATCCAGGCTGAGCCTGGTGTTCGGGGGTCTGTTCTGAATGCCAGACCGTAGGCGCCTGGATGGTTGAAGGGCTGAAATAACTGGTCCCCTGGAGCAGGATGTGGATGACACTGTGAGTGGAGATGGGCGGGGTCTTCAACTGCGAGTGTCCCTTGACATGGAACCGATGAATATAGAACCCACAATGTTTGCACGGCCTGGGACTTGCCTTCTGTACACTAGAAGTCACTTTCGTTAAGCCCCAAGCTCATATAATGCCTGTTTTGTGATATACCGGTGTTGTACCGAGACCTCGCCAGTGTATGCAGCGCAGCCCGTGCCAGCAGGGCAGGGTGTTGACGCCTGTCATCTTTCTGCTTCCAGGGAGCCTCATGTTTATTTCAATAAATAGCTTATTACCAATTAGTGGTGTCACTAATCTATCGAGGTAAACAGGGCACGAATAAAAGTAATTGAGTGTAGCCACAGCGCACTCTTTAAACACATTTGCTTCTTGGTGCTTGGGCCCTAGTAGCCGCGTAATATGATGGTGTTTGCGGTCTGTAGGCTAAAAGCTATAATAACATTGCGGGCTTCTAAACACTATGATAAACTTCAGAAATATTTAACTTCAATATCACCTAACTGGCTTGTTTTGATCTACTGGTGGGAGGGAAAGTCCTTGTTATCACCGGGCTTCGTGGTACTCTTGTTATCGACATGGAAAACATGAGAGGCTGGGCCGAAACGGAGAGAAGGGGCAGTGCTGGTTAGCGAAACGAAACAAGTAAAACCTGAGGTCAATAATTTTTTAATGCCGTTAGCGTTAGACATTCATGCACCCCCACTACCCCCACCACCAACCTTCAAACTGGCTTTTTTATCGACGTTGTTGAACTTTATGGAACAAGTATTGTCTAAGTTGGCACCACGAAGAAACTGCAGGTCTATTAACCCAGTGTGCTGCCTCACATTGAAGGAGAGGTTATTGAGCCATGCATCTTCAGTGGCACAGGGGGCATTAACCCCCCCTCATCAGAGTGAGACAGCCGTGGGCGAGAAAGCCCGTTGCCAGTGGGGGGAGGGGGAGGGGCACGTCTTCAGTAAAACTGCTTGTGGCGCCACACAAGCCTGGCAGAGCCGCTCCCACCTCCGTGCCCCGGGGTGCAGGGTGTTGGTGCCACTGGTTTCACTCCGGTGGCGGTTGCAGATCACAAGAGAGCGGTAAATCTGGGCATGCGGAATTAAAGGGCCGGAGTCATATCATCTGGCAAATGACCTAAGAGCGAGTGGTTTGCACTCAGTGGTTGCAATTAACTTCGGCCCTCTGTTATTTACAGCACCGTAAAACTGCAGGACTTATACATTAAGCGCAACATCAACCAAGCATTGGCAAAGTCAGAAAGTTTGGCTTTTAATGTCCAAAGCATGAGTACAGCGAGGGCTCTCGCGGGCAGCACACGCAGTCTGGGCCGCAACTACTTCTTCTGAACAAAACTGCATTTCTCTGAAGTTGTGCCTATGCAATGTGCGTCACAGCCCCGGGGAAATCAACGCCACTCTTAGGATAATTTCCGGGGCCAAGAACGCTCCTAAACCTCCAGTGCTTAATTTAAAAAACATTTAAAAAAACATAAGTGCCAGAGCCCTCGTCAGGAGGGCAGCACAGCCTGCACCGCCCATTTACCCTTTCAGTGCTGCCAGTGACAGTACAATTATTAAACCACCGCACTCTAAAAGTATTACAATTCCAGGCCCCTAAAGCTATACGAATGGCTTGAGCAGCAGGCATTTGTCATTTAAATGCATATCGACAACTATTGTTTTCCTTATCTCTAAATTTTACAAACAGTGACGCCATGTGCCACCTGTCATAAGTGCTGTGACGATGCTGAGCCCCAGAAGCCACCGGCTCAAATTAAGCACTGCTAAACCTCCCTTTATTTCTGCTCCCTCAGCCCATTAACTTTTCCAGCTGGCAGAGGGGATGGGACCACGGGATATCTCGCTGTGCTGCAGTCACTGTTTTAGTACCCTATCTGCCCTGTACCTTCTGTTCCCACCCATCTATCTCTAACCCGATATGGACACACATCAACACCCCTCCCTAACCCAGCAGGTGAACCGGGGAAGATGCGTGTTTAGAGGCAAGTTGCTGATCTGATGTAACCAGCTGGAGTCTGGCCGGTGAAAAGCTCCTGTTGTCACATTTTATTCACCAGCAGTAGCAAGGGAGGGCAGTAAATATCTTTCCGACCTATTTCTCCTCTTTTCTGTCATCGTCGTCTTTCTTTCTGTCTCCATATCCCCCTTTCTCTCATTGTTTTGTTGTTGTTGTTGTTCGCGCATGCATTATGGCTTCCTTCGTGGTCAAGTACTTACTGTAACAATTTAGCGTTACTCATTTCAGCCTCTCTTCTTGTACATATGCACACTATGTTAAAAAACAAAAGTCTCTAAGCGGAATGAAGTCCAGAGATGTTAAAATGTTTATTTAATCCATTATGGTGTCCCTGCTGTCCTTTGCTCCCCTACCAGTTGTTATTGTTATAATTGCCTTATCTCCCTCTCCTCCCCTCTCTAGCCCGTCTCCCGGCCCTGGTCAGTGCCCCCTCCTTCTTGCCCCGGGGCCCCTTCCGCCTGTCCCAAGCGGCTCCTCCCTCCCTGCAGTCCTGGCCTCAGACACCTCTCTCCCTCTCAGCCCCGTCTCTCTGCCCCATTCAAACACTTTCGGCTTCTCTGCCCCAGGGTCCCCCCTTCACTCTTTCCGGAGCAGCTGCTCTCTCCCTCCCCAGTCCTGCCCTCAGACGGCCACTTCTCCCACAACAGCCGGCGGCTTTCCCCGGACCCCCTTCTCGTGTTACTCGGAACCCCTCCTTCCAGACCCCTCTTTCCCTCCCGCCTTCGACTGCCCTCTTGCCCCTGCCTCACACCCGTGCACCCTCTGCCCACTCTGTGACGCCCTCTTTTATTTTCTGCCCTACTCTTTTTTTGACCACTCTCCCCATCTGTTTTTAACCCTAACCCCAATCTTCTTTGACCTCTCTCTTCACTCTCCTGTTTCCTTCTTTCCCATTCTCTTGCACCTTTCTCTTTCTCTCCCTCTTAAAGTTTAACTAGCCTCCACTCTCCTCCCCCCTCCCCTCTTCTCTTCTCTTCTCTTCCCATCCCATCCCCTTCTCGCCCAATCCCCTCTTGTCCTGTCCTCTCCATCCCTCCCCCACTCCCCTCCAACCTCTCCTCTCTAATTCTATCTCTTCCCTATACCTCTACCCCTCTTTCTCCACACCCTCCGTGTTTGGCCGTCCTAGCATCTTCCACTTTAGACTACTTCCTATCTCTGAAGCAATTATTTTTACCCACTTAACAGCTGGCTGTCTAGATTAGTATCCCAGATGCATTCTAGATGTTGTAGTCAGAGCAGCAAGCCTATCCTCACACCGAGGGTCAAGGAAGGGCTCCCAGAGCTCTTCTGCAATACTGACGAAACAAGAGAAGAAAGATGGCATGTTAACGGCCCAGAGGCAGAGCATCTGCACAGAGAGCGCTCTAAAATAACAAGCATTGAAAATGCAATAGGTCTCGCCTTTGATTAACTTAAAGCCATTTGCTTTGCTATACAATACCATTAGTAAAGCAAATGGCTTTAACTTAATCAAAGGTGAGACCTTGGCTAAATAATGCAACACCAATAGCTCAAACTTTAATAATGCGAGACCTATTGCATTGCAAATGCTTGTTTAGTCTTGGCGGCTTACTCCTATTGATACAGGAGGTTGTGTTGGTCAATCCTTGTTTGTTTTAACCGATTCAAGTGGCAAGTCATAGTAAGTGGATGCATTGCTGTGCAGGTTTTATACAGTTCCTGATTATGAGGTTTAAGATTGGTTTTGTTTCTTATGATTTTAAATATTTTCCAAATGAGAATAAAAGATTGCTCTTTCTGTTGTGATTATTGCTTGAAGTCTTCACCAGTTCCATGGCGTGTTCAGTGGTACTTGAATTTAAAAGCTGGTTTTTAAGAATAGTGCTCTAAAGTTTTCTGGAAGGTGAGTGGCAGCAGATACTTATCGTACTGGAGATCTAGGTGATGATTTCTGAAAAGGGATGCTGTGGTCAAATGTCACTGAATGGCAGTGAAAGACTGATCACAGCCCTGTTGTCTGAATAATCTCTCAAATAGTCAATAAGAAAGCTGTTAATTGTGTAGCCATACCTGAATAAATTTAAGTCAGTTGTATCGCCCCCTGACTGCTTGCAACTAGTCTTTGAATGACTTGTTGGAACCATATGTAGACTGAAATTATCAAAGGCTGTTGCTTTTTTCCCCCGATTCCTCTCTTCTTCCTCCACTGTATCTCATGAGCGACTGGGTTAGTGGCTTGGAGTGGAATCCTGGCATTTCTCTTCTGGCTGCTGTGGTAAAGAAGCCTGCAGTAGAGTGATCACTCCATCCAGGCCTGAGGCTAGAGCTCTGTGGCCAGAAGAAATTCATGCAAGTTTACATTTGTGATTATAGCATAAGGTATCGAAACCACAAACTATATGTGATAAATGATTGGTTAAAGTGGAGCTCCTTGTAAGGCCAGAGGGTTCAATATAATAAGAAAGCCAGCCAATTGTAGGGTATGACGCTCTATAGAAAAATATATCTACATTTGACTAGATGTATGCTTTTTATGTCCCTAATTTTGAATTCTTTTGACCCTCTCCACAGAGGGTTCACATTTTCTTTTGAATACTGACAAGTTCATGATTCACTGCCCTTTCCTCTGATGCGCTCTGGTTTTATTGTGAGGGCCAAAAGCCAGATGATGTAATTGTCCCAGGCATGCAATCAGGTACTCCTAGGAACTGGAACATGGTGCTGGAAATGAGCCATCAAGGTTATTGTGCTCTGTTTAATCGGACTGTGGGTTGGTGTTGACTTTATTTCAGTGAAGCAAAGGTCTGCATAAAGGATATTTTTTCATCTAAGACCAACATGTGCGGGATCAATACCACAGGGTCTTCACTGTTAGAGGAGATAATTCTAATAGCTAAATAGGGAATTTTATTTGTGGAATTGCACAACCATTGATTTAGAGAGAACTAATATGATCAGAAGGTAGTAATTGCCTTTCCCTGGTGCACTCGATTATATATTTTAATCTGTGTTCCTATAGAGAATTACACTATTTTTAGCCAGCTAAAAACCTGTTGAGTGCACCAGTATGTAGACTACTCTGGGCTGCCCGGAGCAAAATCTCAGAACTACGTAAGATCGCACTTAATGTTGTGCTTCCCTCGGTAGCCCTGACAACACCACAACTGGGGCTTTATTTCTTCTGGTCTTTGTTTACATCCTGCCCCCAAGTGTAGAGCCAAATGTGTGGACAACTTTCTAGTTGTTACATGATTTTCTCCCCTGGTACTGGAGAATGAGCAAGCACATTTTTATAATAAAATGGAAAATCTACTTGAATTTAATTATAGTTCAATAATACTCTGTCCAAAATGGGGTTCCCTGTGATAAGTTCATGTTTTATTAGGTATTGCTCTATGGGCTTCAAAAAAGACCTACAAAACTATAATAAAATCTTCGTTTTAATGCAATTTTCCATATTTAACAAAATAGTAATTGACAATAATAGAATCTGCTTTTCAGGGGCATCTTTTAATGAATAAAAGAGCCCAATAACTCGAAGTTGTCTATGCTTTCAAGTTTTTTGGTTTAGTATTAAATTTTCTTCAAATTCTTATTTACTAGAGAAATAGTTTACAAAAAATGGGTAAATGCAGGGTCATTTTTGGCAGTTTTTTATGAAAGAAGAAGCATTGCTTGATCGCAAAGTCGAAATGCTGTTGGTGAAAAATGGATACATTTAGCCTTTTCTCCTTTACATGTGGAAGCAAAGACCAATCAAAAGGATGTGATGCCAACAAAATTACATGTTCTGTTGTCTTATGTAAAATTGTCTTTAGACCTTTCCTCAGTAAATATTAG